>JPYR01000339.1:0-67812 GCA_000775305.1 Belgica antarctica
AAGTGATTAAACTCGTGTACTCGTTCAATCACCCCAGCCTGACAATTACAATAGAAAGCGGCACAGTTAGAATGGGAGTTTTACAACTTTTCACAATATATTCGATCAGAATAAACGCTTCTTGATTGACGACTTGAAGAATTCCATTAAGAGTGAAAGTCGTAACAATCAGGCAAGCGAGAATCTTTACAGAATTTTGGCACGTTGCGTGTGTGTGTGTGTGAGTTTTCTCTGAAGACGCTTCGTCTCGAATATTAAAGAATCATCAGCTCGTTTTATTTTGAGATTCATGTGCCATCCCCCGACAAGCGTAACGAGAAGAATCTCAACAAAAAATCAAACACAAAGAGACTCCTTAATTTGAGAATGATTGTTTGACAACAAACGCAGTTGATGATCGTCTGGTGTAGAAAGGGGAAAGCGTTGGCGGGTTGTAAAGAAGCAGCAATTCAATTTTCCGTCTTTTATTCACTCGGAAAAAGCTATTAAATTGAAAGAAGTTCTATTGCAACGGAGTATATGATTGAAAGGAAATTTAGCCTTGATTTTACGACAGTGAAAGTACGCGAAGGGATTTTCAAGCTGAATCGGCGAATTATCCAGAATTTTTGTATTCAAAGCACAGAAGAAACAAACATCTTTTGATGTTACAAAGATTGCGTAACTTATGGGTCTGTTCGTATATTAGTGGTGAAGATGATTTTGAGCTAAATGTTCAGAACCAGTTTGCGTCAAATTTAGAATCACAATGGACAATCTAGGACACTGCTACATAAAGTTTGTCTATAAAAACGAGTTCATCACTGTCATACGCCTCCGAGTTGAGGGCGGTAATGAATAAGCTGCTTTCCAAGTTCCAAACTTTGGATTCGTTTACGTCCAATGCGATACAGATGATTAATTAAAAAGGCGAGAAAGTAATCTAGCAGAGTTTGCTTCAACTGTGTTGATTCTGTTTTCTGCGAAAATATGTTGAGGAGTCGAGTAAAAGTAATTTAAGTGCAAGCTGAAGGCGTCATCATGGAAATGGAAAAGTGTCGAGATTTTTTAATCTGCTGAAATTTCCCACTCCGCTGGTAATTCCTTATGGCAGCAGAACTTTTTGCCTGTGACATGATTTTACTCCGCCTTCTCTCCACTGCGACAGACTTTATCCCTAACCTCACCATCGCTCCAGCGGTGCTACAATCAATTTCAATTTAAAATTTAATTTGCAAAATACGTGGAAAATATCATTATACATCTGATTGAAATTTATGGTGCTGAACAATTTTCAATTTACCGTTTTTTCTCCTTACTGCTTCGACTGCTGTAAACGCTTGGCATTTGAGCCGAAGACATAGCAAATACCTGAAGCGCTGACCGTTGAGAGGAAACGTTTTTCCGCAGATTATCCTTCGATAGTGTTTAATCTGATTCAAACATTCAAGCTTGAAAGCTTTGAACCGAAGCATTTTCACATCCTTCTGAGAATCAACAAATGAACAATTTTGTTAGCTTGCAGTGACGCAAGTTCTACTCAATCTCGCTTGCTACGTGATCCACAAATTAAAAATTTAAAATAGTCAGTTTTGATACCTCAAAAGCGTAATTTCAGTGAAATTATTAACTCGAATGGATCGTTTTGGTTTGAATAATAAAATTCAATGGTAAATAACTGATTGCACGATAATTACCACCCATGGAGTGGCACTGGCCGATGAAAATTATTCAAATGGGCAAATTTAACGCAATTTTATGATTGTGCGGGCGAAAAAAAATTGACGGCTGGAAAATGTAATTCGAAAATGTTCAATTTTTATCAATGCTTCACTTAACAAGCTGAATGCCTTTCATTAGTTCGAGTAATAAATGAAATGTCTCTTCAAAGGGCTTTTTAACGAACTCGTGCCAATTTGCAGCGGAATCACGGAGCGGCAGAGCGAAAAGGTCTTATGACTGGCCTCCTTGACTTTTTTATTTTTTTCTTCACCCCCGCGCCACCAAAGCAGTCACAATAAAATTCCCGAGATTTTGATTAAACGCTTTAAAAGCAGAGAAGCAGCTCGGCGGAACCGTTTCTTTCGCATTTTTTATGGCTGACAATTTATTTATCATATCGGATCCATTTTTAGCATCGATGTCATCAACATACAAAGCCTTAAAACATTTTTATTTGATGTTTACTGAGATCTGGAGCGATAAAAATTACTCGACAACAATTTACAGCAGCAATTTCTCTCTGGTTTCCGTAGTGATTCCAGTGGATCCGCAACCATTCTTCATTTTCTCCCGACGTTCAATTTACGTAAATTACACGGAGGCAAAGCGTTTGCTTTCAAGTGTAATCTCAATGCGAAGCTAAATGAAAATATTCCTGCCATTTCCACCCAGTGTTCAGAGTTGCGTACAAGGGCTTAGTAGCCGGCAATGAAAGCGCTGAATGCTGGTGGAAAGAATAATTTTTATGTTCACGATTTAGAACGGCGTTGGTTTGAGTAAAAAATTATGAAAAATGACGCGGAAACTGATTAATACGCCATGTTAACCGTCACCGAGTAAAATTTATGTTGAACAAAAGGAAAAACCGCAGTTAGATATGAAATTGAAACAGGAAATTTACGAGCTTTCAATGTCACGACACCCCATCAGCATGTTTACGCAATATCAACACGGTTTAAAAGTAATGTATTGCTGTGAGACTTTTGTTCGGAAGCGTACAGCTGCGAAGGATTTTGCTTCAATTTAATTGATACCCGCAAGACAGATCCGACAATCGGATGATTTTGTTGGATGTCTTAGCGAAGCAGATTGCGTTCATTGCTTTGATAATGAACCGAACAGAAAGTCTCGACTGGGTCGCCACGGGAACGGGCTTGATTCATCTCTCAATCGACTTTTAATTTACACCCAAGGAATCCCAAAAGCGTATTGCTTCGTTTTTCACAACGTTTCATCAAGACACTGAGAATGGAAACATAAGCGAAAGCAATTTGCAATAAACATAACTTTTTATGTTAATCGTTTATTTTTACAAAAAACCAGCAAGAAAACAAGCAATACAGTGCGGTTCCATACATGGAATCAAATTTAGGCCGGACATCAAGGGTGTTCTAATGTTGCGCCATTCACACAAGTGGAACATCGTTTCCAGGAATTGATTATCACGATATGAGATCCGGTCTATTACCCTTAACTTTGAGTGCTTTCAATTTCATGCCAAACTGTTTATTGACATGGACGAGTTCGTGCAGACTTCAACTGTATCAAGTTACATAATAAAATATGGTCCAGTTGCGAATGTTTGGGGAGAGATGAAAATGTTTTTATGACGAGCAGTTTAGTGTTTTGTGCTTCGTTTCAGAACTTTTTATTTTAACTTCATGTTTAGTTGTAAAAAGCTAGTTCGTTCACCAGGCAAAAGCGTTTAAACGCCCCGCAATAATTAAAAACTGTTCCAAGAAAGCCGTAAAATTAATCTCCGAATGTTTCGGAAGTTCACCCCGAGAAACGGATTCATCCGAACTCAAACTCTCGGGTGGAAAGCTCTGGTCTTATCGCATTTCAATGTTGGTCATGCATTCAATGAAGATTTGCTGTGAGAGAAATTCAATACACTGGATTTTGCCGAGAGCATAAAGTATGTCGAGTTTTAACTTACGAGATGCTTGCTGCTGTGGCTTACAGTCTTCATTAAATCTCCATTCCAAAGCCCCGCATTTAAATGCTTGTTTATGATTTGGAGATTTACTGCGGCTTTGGCCTGGAATCTCATGAATTTATTTTTGAAGCTCGAGCTCCCTTTAAGGAAGACGGCACACATGTGACCGTTTGCTAACGTTTCATCCGAAGCCGCACGAGCTGTGAATAAATACACTTAGTTGCATGTTTGCGATCAATAATCGCCTTCGATTTACTTTTCCTTTCGTCTCTCGCCTCTTCTTGGGTCTGAATCACTTTCGCACTCGCACTTCTGCTCGTTTATTGTAGCAGCGACGTCATTCATTCAAGCAGATGATACGCCCGGTCAAAAGCGAATCATTTAAGCAAACCAATTTAAATAAAAAATTATTGATTGGTCTCGAGGTATTCGGCCGGCTAATAGGGTTAAGAGTGGCCGTTGTTTAATTTATCTTTTTTTTTGTCGTATTTACAGAGAACGATGAATTTCCGCGGAGCAGCATCGTGTTCCATGAAACTTCTGACACTTTTTGCGATGTTCATTCATCACGTCGGCGGTCACGGTCGACTTATGGAGCCGCCAGCTCGCAACGCTATGTGGCGCTTTGGTTTTCCCAATCCCGTCAACTACAACGATAACGGTGAACTTCTACACATTTTCGGAAATTTTTCAATTTTTAATGAACATTTATTTTCTTCAGAGCTTTTTTGCGGCGGTTATGCGGGTATGGAAGAAAATCTTTGTTATAGTTCAACCCTTTTCAGATGTGTTGTGGAATCTCATCAATTTTACATTCGTTTCGAGAAAAGCTGAGATAAATGCACTGTCGGAACTAGAATAGTTTTTCATTCTGTGTGAAAATATATTCAACACGTTCAGCTGCAGCTGGAGTCGTCTCGTGCAAGCAGTGAATACAAACCTAAGAACACACTCATAAAGTTAAACTAAACTAAAGCAGCTTTATGAGCTGCTTCCTAACAAGAATATGCTTCAAAATTTTGTTTACCCTCGAAAATCTCAAAATCTACATGTTCATGCTTTTATGAATTTATTTTAGTACAATGGGAGCAGAATGAGGGACAATGTGGCGTTTGTGGTGATGCATATCATTTAAGGTCACCTCGTCCGCATGAGGCTGGTGGTGAATACGGCAAAGGAATTATTACGAGACGATATGCAGCCGGACAGGTAATAAATTATTGCCAGTTTCATTATGCAGTGAAAATTTCATCTCACTTGGTAATTGCTACAGGAAATAGATGTGGAAATTGAGTTAACGGCGAACCATTACGGGCGCTTTGAAATGTTTTTATGCCCCAACAACAACCCAAGATACGAAGCCACCCAGGAGTGCTTTGATAAGTATCCATTGCTCGTGGCGGAGACTCGATCTGTGCGCTTCTTCATTCCAAACGAAGCCGAGAAGCAGGGAACGTTCAGATACAAAGTTCGGTTACCGCCGGGCGTGACCTGCACACAGTGCGTGCTTCAGTGGACTTACTTAACTGGCAATATGTGGGGAAACTGTCCGAACGGAACGGAAGCCGTTGGCTGTGGGAAAGCGGAAACCTTCAGGAATTGTGCTGACATCGGCATCTATTCAAATACGGGATCGGGACGGCCACCATTATTCGTCGAAAAAAGCAACCCATTCTTGCTCTACTACAGAGATTTACGAGCTGATCCCGCAAACAACGTTTTCCCTCTGATTGTTCGGTGAGTTATGGCTTGATTAGAATAACGAAATTGCTTCCGCTTACATCAAAGTGAAATCAATAATGCTAACACCACGCAATGAGTGAGAAACTTAGGGCGTGTTAGAGGAGATAAAACTCTAGAGCGGTGGAGATTAATTTCACGAGTAAACTTCTTCCGACAGACTTTTCTTTTCTGAAAAATTTCTTCGTTTGAACAATTTGAGATATCAAATTTGAAATTTCTCTCAGCAGACTTTAATTTTCAACGTAAGCGCTGTTGAATGAGCGTGCTTTTCTAAGGGAGGGAAATGGAGTTGGATCTGGGAAGATTGAGCCTGAGTTCATGCATTTTTTATGATTCAGCAACAGAAATTAATTGAGAGTTTAAAATAATTCAAAAATCTTTGGTAGCTTTTTATTTTTAAAAGCTTTTTGAGCTCAGATTTTTAATGAAATTTCTTTTTGGTTAGCTTTTCGAGTTTTCAAAGTTTGTACGCTAAAAATGCTAAGCACCACAAAAAGTTTGGAAGCTTAAATTAACTTTTTAAACGCTTTCTCTAAGCTTATACAAAAAGTTCTAAACTTCTGAAAAATCTCAATTGAAACTTAAGTTACAGCTTTTTCTGTGACTTCTCCGAACACAAATTTTCAACAAATGTGAAAGGCACAATGTAGAATGCCTTTTTGTTCTGAAAAAAAGTTAACAAAAACTTCCAAACTTGCCCTTTTCTCACCTTCCTTCATAATAAACCAAATCAAATTCTTGAAAATTCCTACGCAGCGTTTTTATAGCATACCAGGGCAACCTTTTAAATTTACCTTAAATTTTAATCTGCACGATGAAAACAGCTCCGTCATCAAAAAAAGAACATATCAGCACGATTCTGAAAAGCGAAGATTTTTAATCCTTTCGTAAAATAATTTTCAAGCTTCTGTTACATATTTATAGCTTTTTTCTCACATAACCGTGCACTGCAACAATGTTTGTGAATTTTTCATTATAAAACATTCGAAATTTAATTTAAAATTAATTTTTCCTCCATGGCGTTCGAAGCCGGCTTTCTTGTTAAACCTCTTCACTTTCCCACTCGTAACAGAAAAAGTTTTTTCATTAAAGGGTAATTGGAAAGCAGTGATATTGTAAATTGTACAAGACTGGCTCATACACTTGTGAAAGGAGAGGGAAACTGCCGATGTAGGGATAAGTTCTAACAAATTGATGGGCGGATGAAAATGCAGATTATATTTTTATTGTATCGCCGAAGTTTTTCCTTTTTTATGCCTTATTGTCGTATTTTCTTCTTTTCTTTCTCTTTTTTATTGCTTTTAAAGCTCGCACGCATTTTTACGGGTTATGGGAGCGAATAAAATAAATCTCAAAGCGGATTATTTTAAAGAATATTCTCAGTTAATAAAAATGGGATGAAAACATCTAGAGAATGAACGGATTTACTGGATGTTCAAAAGAAAAATCGATTGTTAAGATGAATCGCTTCAAACTAATCTCCATTTTTAGTGATCAACTTTGTGTGCCAAGCCAGAACTTCAGAAGTCTTCCCGGTATGACAACTTGGTGTCGAGACAACTGCATGCGATACCCGCCAAATTGCCCCGAGTACGCTTGCACATGCCCGTAAGTGTTCTTCCATCAACATTTGAGATTGAAATTAATCGTTTCACCTTTCCTACTTAGCACAACGTGTGAAGCAATTGGCGAAATCCAAGGTCAGGAAGGTGCTGACACGTATTGCCTGGATAAATGTCTCAATTACAAGTCAGACTGTCCCGTTGATCGCTGTAGATGTTATTAGAATACAAATTCCCTCGTCGCACCCAAACCCTGCCATGTTTTCTCTGAAAAAACAAAAATTCGCACAAAAACGACCCTTTTCAATAAAATTAATGATGTTTTATTTTATTGTAAATACTCAAAAAGGAAAAAGACCAGAACAATCGGAGCATTTGGTTCTTGAGAGAACAGAAAAGTTTTACATTTTGTAAAAGCAATGGAAATTGATAAGCATTATGCGCGATCATGTTTTGATAACAAAAAGATATTCAAATAACAATTTCATTTTCATTTCTTTTATGATCTTGGTCTAAAGGGGTTCGGTTTGCCAGTGATGTCAATGGTTAAAGTATGTATGAAGCTTTCAATGGTCAATAATGCAATGTTTTCAAAATGGATACAAAATAAATCGTTTAAGAAAATTAATAAATCGTTTACGGACAATAAAGTTAGAAAAGCTCAGAAAAATGCCGTAAATTCTAACAAGTTTAGTTTGTAAAGTGAAAGCATTCTACAAACATAAAGCTTAAAGAAAGCACAATTTTCAAAAGCTCAAAGCATGCTTAACTTTCAGAAGCTTCTTTTAGGCTTACAAACATTGAAGTATTTAGAGAATATGTATTAAAAACTACGTCACCGGCAAACCTCCCCCGCAAATATTTTTTCCAATTCCATTTATACTTCAGAACGACAGCTTTTGCTGTTGAAATGAACATCTCTTGTTTGGATGCGAATGATGTTGTGAACTTGCCTCCATTTATAGGATTGTTATGAATAAGTATACTTTGCACAGATATAAAGTGAGAGATTATGTAGGGACAGAAGAGAAAAGAACGAGAAAAGATATTCGTCGTTTGATAAGAAGAAAAAATAAAGTAAATGAGACGTTAAAAAGTTTTCACAATTTATTTGAGTGACTTCGTCGTCTACCTTCAATCGCACTTAGTTTTTTCTTGCAGCTCTCGAACTAGAGAAGAAAAATCCAATTTGTAAAGTTTTCGTGCTTTCAGATTAAAGTTACCAGATCTTCTTTTTTTGCTTTTTTTTCTCATTGTAGCGATTTGTAAGTAAACTAGTTTGAAAGATACTTTGACATTCTTGAACTTTAAAAACTTGATTTCAACTCAAGTGAAGTCATTTTACGTTTAAAAACTTCGACACAAAAAGGATCAAGGATTTAGAGTCATCTCCTGCAGCTTCCCAGCGCCTGGTATTTGTTGTTTTAATTGTTTATCTTATTTATAATCATATTTTATCATGCTCAACAAAACAACCAATTAAGAGCAGAAACAAGAAGAAGTTTGTTCAATTACGGAGTTGATGCAAAAAAGTTTACGAAAAATTCCCTCGACCTTAACAAAGCCCCCGCCTGTCGGAGAGGGTTACACAATCTATCAGACTCGCTAAAACCTGGACAAACACTCGAACCATCTTCCGCTTCACGATGGCAACAGTTCCATTTATGGCGTCGGTAGAATATTCTAATAAATTACATTCATAAACATTTTCTTCTCTACTCGCTCATTTCGATGTGAGAATAAAAACGATATCATAATACTTCCGGAAAGATAATTTTTCATCGAGAAAATTTCGTTATTCTGAGTGCTCGGTGTGAAAAGCGAAGGAAAAGTTTTATTTTTCCATCTCCCTGAACGAGAAAAATTGAAAACAAAACTGATCAAGAATTTTTACATGCATCTGATACAGGTCCTGTGAACGTAAATAAAAGTCTTGCCCCCCATTTAAGAACACTCACTCAGATATCCGACTGTCTCTTACCGTGATAAGTCAAGTCGGAAGCACAGTGTAATCCCATAAAATCGCTGCCGCCTACGTCCATGAATCCCTCGACTGTGTATCACATGCAAGTGTACTAGACAGCTGGGCTGGACACACACAGTCCCGACGATCGAGCCATCTTTAGATGACTTTCTCGCATACACTTGCGTGGTAGGGAACTGCGGATTTAATAATTGGTAGTGAAGTCAGAGCCACTTCCTCATGTTTCTCTTGATGTTCTCGCAGAATGCAGTCTCGTACGTGTTGATAGAGGACGACTTTAGGTATGAGCAGCTAGGTATGAGAGTCCTAGCTCATTGCGAAAGAAGCGTGTCTTGTGGAGATCAGCGAAGAACTCTGGGTTGAGCTCGTGATAGAGAAATACAGCTTTGGAAACATCTTGCGCATCTTCTCTCATCGGCTGCTGCAGTTGCCGCTTGTTTTTTTTTTCTGTTTTGAAGACGCTGCCCAACCGCACTTTATTGTCGGCTCTCTGAATTGGAAGCGCCCATCAAGGTCTTTTTGATGCAGTTTCAACAAATCGCACCATGTGATTTTTTTGTTTTCGTTATCTCACTCAAATATCACTTTAGCAGTTGCACTTTAGCAGTCTGGCACAGCGGTACCGACTTATCACTAGGTAATTGCACTTTTTGGAGTTTTTCTCGAGTCGCGTTGCTGCGGAATAATGGTTGCTTTATCGGGGTTCAAGTTACACTCCGTTAAAGCTCTCTGTTAAAGCTGTTGTAGCTTTACATGCATAAAATCAAACTTTTTACATGATCCCACCTTTCTTATCGCCTTCTTTTACAAAGCTTCAAGAGAAAGTTTTCCCAACCCCGACCCCGGGCACTTTACAAGGGTAGGTCATGCGGAAAAAGTCTCTGGCTGAGAGGAAAAACGAACGACGCAGTGAGAGAAGCCCCAGAAGAGGTGAGAAAAAGTTTTGTGCTTCTTAGAAAAGGAAGAAAAAAGCACAATGGAAATGTAAATAAGGTAATTTGAATTTGATAGCAGTCTCTTCTTCTACATCTGATTAAATAAGAACCACACATACATGGCTGGAATAAAATAAAAAGAAAATTGTTAAGAAAATCTCAACTTTGGAATGTTTCTTTACAATGCAGTGCCTCGGTGGGGAGAAATGGTGATTTTGAATTTGGAACAATGGAAATTATGCAACCCTTCAAAGTGTTTTGTTTGAACCTAAAAGATTTGTAATCTAGTGCTGTTGGAGCGTAGATGCACTGACATTTCAACTCACGCCCCCGTTTCCATCTCTCGAAGGTTTTGCTGTTGCGTAAACTTTTCCCTTGCCTTGAAAAAAGAGAAAAATGTTGGGAAATATTTGCATGAAATCAGAATAAGAAATCGGGCGTAGATTTTGGTGACAGAATTTATCGGAAATTTGAAAGCTGTCGATTTTTGTGTTGCTGTGTAAATAATTTTCCATCACAGAAAATATTGTGTCGTCGCTGGAGAATCCTTAAAAATATGTTGTAAGAATGCCTAAACACGAATTCTGACGCGCGGCAGGGGAGTTGTCAAATGAAATAGGGTTGAACGTCAATTTTGCACTGTGTGAAATTCAATTTTCCCCAAGATCATCGTGTTGGTACTTTTTGTCTTCATTTTATCTAAGCAACGCAGAAACATCACACATGGAATGTGTTTTCCAGCTGCCAAGGAAAGCACGGAAAGCACAATGTATAACGTATAACATTTGATTGACACTTCCACCATGGAGCTTAATGTTTTACTTTCCGTGACGTTTTTCATTTTTTGCTGCTTTTGCTACAGTGAAAGCTTTACCACAAGTTTTGTTCTCGACCTCCCACATTCGCTTCAACAACTTCTGTTTGTGTGGATATCATCGGGAACGTTATTCTATGACACAAATGTTGTTAATAAAATGTGAACTGGAAACGCATGAAGACTAATAACGACGACAGCCGCAAAAACTTTCGTTCATTAAAACTTTGCAAAAGTTAATTAATTTATCTTGATTACGGGGAGGGTTTTGACTGAAGTTGATTGGATTCTCTAAACAAGAGTCGTATACACTTTCATAAATTAATCAGAAACAAGCAATTCACGAGGGCATGTGTAGCAATTCCACGGCAACCGAGTCGAAATAGCACATTTCTGTTTTTCACAGCATCGCATTCAAGCATTGAATCAAACAACTTGAGTTATTTTCCAAGAAAACAGCACAGAATGACAAGCAAGAGTTAGTATTGCCAATCTCGAAATTGTCTTGACGGCTTCTATTATTAACTTGTTCATGTTTCAGACAAACTTAAATAATCAAAAGATACTTGCAATAAAGTTCCTAATCTTGTGGCTAATAAAAAAAATCCAGACTGTTCTAAAGTCATCACAGCTGAAACATCTTGGCTCTGTCTTTATTTAATATTAAAATCTCCACTAATCATCATTAATTTGAGGCGACCGCCCACAAATGTGACCATTATCAAAAGAGACATCTTCAAAATTATAATTAACAGCCAGTTTGGGCAAGCAATGAACTGCTGTCGAAACTTAGATTAGTGATTAAGTTATAGCCAATTTTGGAAGAAAGAGTCGTGATAAAGCTTATCTTCTACACACGAATTGCTTACGTTGGCAGAACGCGTAGTACAACCAAAAACATTGAAAAATTTATTGATTTATCGATGGTTTTCCCCAAAATCCATCAAGTGGCATTCAAGTGATAAGATACGCGCTTCTGTTTACAATCATGAATTACTATTTATAAACTGAAAAAGATTAGAATCGTTTTTAAATCTTTTTGGCCACTGTACTCAAATATCAAAAATTATATTATAAATTATGGCTGCGTTAAATAAAATTCTGTATTCTTGCCACTGTATACGTCTGCAATTGATTATTGTTTCCTGCAGAATATAATGATTGATATCGCAAAAAATGCCAAGATCACTCAAGGTCTCAAGGTCAAAAAATCACAATACTGTGACGTTTCACCGTTTTATCAAAAAGTGAACACGCTTGATTGATTTGATAAAAAAACAAACATACGTAATTTGATTAGGAGACCACTTGAAGCACTGCATTTTTATCATTTTCATGACTGATAAAGCTTTTATTACCTTAAAGTGTTTGGTATAAAAACACGGAGAAGTTGCAGAATATTCACAGTCAACCGAAAATGTTGAGAGTTCTAGTTTCTTGTTGTTTGGTAGCTTTGGCCCTTGGTGCCAGTAAGTGACAGTAAACAAGCCTCCAAAAATCGTTACCGTAAACTTTTCTTGCATTCACAGCTATCCCATCGGAAGATGATTTCACGAAGTCTGAGGATTTCCTTGGATGGTCTGGTCGTATTGTTGGAGGATCATCTGCATCTCTCGGCCAGTTCCGTTACATGGTCTCATTGAGATCCACTGGAAACGCTCATTTTTGCGGAGGTACCTTGTTCACGCAGCGTTGGGTTCTTTCAGCCGCTCATTGCACCGTTGGACGTAGTGGTGGTAACACCATCGTTGTCGTTGGA
Organism: Belgica antarctica; assembly: GCA_000775305.1. Taxonomy (NCBI): domain Eukaryota; kingdom Metazoa; phylum Arthropoda; class Insecta; order Diptera; family Chironomidae; genus Belgica; species Belgica antarctica. Next base: position 12,438 of record JPYR01000339.1, read on the forward strand.
ACTACCAGCCGTACCGCCGGTGGAACCACCCACTCCGTATCACGTGTCATCAACCACGGATCATACAACTCTGCTACTCTTAACAACGATATCTCGGTTGTTGAAACCTCAACCACCGTTGCGATCACTGCCAACGTTGCCCCAGCCGCTCTTGCCAGTGGTTTCACTGGAGGCGGTGCCGGAGCTGTTGCCTCAGGATGGGGACAGACCTCTCATCCTGGATCAGCTCCAGCTACCTTGCAATGGGCTAGTCTCACAACATTGACCAACGCTGATTGCCGTAGCCGTCACTCTGCAGGAAACGCTGCTCGTGTCTTCGACAGCACCATCTGTACATTCACTCGCGCTGGACAAGGCACTTGCATGGGTGATTCTGGTGGCCCATTGGCGATTGGAAACACAGTTATTGGAGCCGTTTCATGGGGTATTGCTTGTGCTCAAGGATTCCCAGACGTCTACGCCCGTGTCAGCTCCCACCGTGCATGGATCCGGTCAGTAACTGGAGTTTAAACTATACGACCGCACCGCAAATTTGACTATGATTGCACATGAGAAGAAATAAAAGTTCTTAAGTTTCATTTCAAACAATTTAAAAAAATATTTTTCTTTTCCTGAAATTAATCGGTAGTTTCAAAAATGCCAATCAAGTTTCTTAACTGTTGCAATAACTTTGGTTCAATCTTATGGGGTTTGAATACACTTTCATCTTATCAAAGTTTCAAAGTGCATGATTGATATGATTTAATCCAGCATATGTCTTGGTGTTATCAAGCTGATAACGTGCGCCTTCTTATAAAAGTGGCGATTCGGTAATGAAAATTTCAGTTGATATAAAATGTTGAGAGCTCTGGTTTCCTTTTGTCTAGTCGCAGTAGCGTTTGGCGCTTGTAAGGATGTTAATTTTCCGTACTGAAATATCGTGAAAAAAATCGATTTACAGCTGTTCCCGTAAATGAGTTTCTGGAACAATCGGGACGCATTGTTGGCGGATCAGCAGCAACTTCGGGTCAAATTCCATTCGCAGTGTCGTTGAGAACAAGCGCAAATGCGTTTTTCTGCGGAGCTACACTGATCAGCTCACGATGGATTGCTTCAGCAGCCCACTGCACAAGTAAAAACAGTTCACCATATTTTCCCATAAATTTATCACAAATTGTATGTTTTAGCTGGACGTACTGCTGTTGAGGTGATTGCTGTCGTTGGTGCCTTGAATTTGGCAAGCGGTGGCACAACACATTCCATCGCCTTGATCACCAACCACCCCAATTACAACGCTGGCACTCTGGCTAACGATATTTCGGTTGTTCAAACCACAACTGAAGTTTCATTCACTGCAAGCGTTTCACCAGCGCAACTTAGTACTACCTTTGTAGGAGGTGGCGTAAATGTGATTGCTTCCGGGTGGGGACAAACGTCCCACCCTGGAACCGCTCCAGGAAACTTGCAATTTGTCGCGCTAACGACTCTTACAACTGCCGATTGTCGATCACGATTCAGTGCAATCAACGCTGCTCGTATTTTTGACAATACTGTTTGCACTTTCACCCGAGAGGGTGAAGGCACCTGCATTGGTGACGCTGGTGGCTCGTTGTATGTTGGAAACACTGTCGTTGGAATCATTTCCTGGAACATTCCCTGCGCTACAGGCTAGTATTTTGAATATTCACAATCACGACTATTTTAGCAATTTTATACTTTTGCCAGGTTCACCCGACGTGTACGCTCGTGTCAGCAGCCACCGGGCATGGATTTCCACTGCCACTGGAGTGTAAAGTAATTCTGCAAAAGCAAAACTTTTTTCATTTACTTTGCCTGTTGATGTGCCACCTGCAATTCAACGCAAGCATAAACTCAACATAAATCATTTTTTAAAAAAAATAAGTTCGGACAAATTCACAAGCTTAATTGATTTTAGCTTTCGATTCAATTAAAGGACGCAACCCAAAACTCACTGAATGAAAAATTTGATTTTTACGCTTCACTCTTCATTGCAATCGTGAATCAGAGAGAAGCAATTTTGTTTTCAGTCGGAGATTTTTGTGTGCGATCAATATTTGCAGTCATTTTTAGAACAGTTTTAGATTTTAAAGTCGATGTTTAAAAACCAGCAATCTATTAGTTTTAATTGACAATTCGAAGGGTACACATTTCCGTTATGATTCAAGCATAATTTTTAATAAATTCTTAGTTTAAAAATTAAAATAAATTCAATATTAACTTCACGTGTTTCCGTCAGAACTAATATCAAAATTCAATTCAAACGTCTACACATCGGGGGAACCACTTCTCATTCAATGAAATCAAAGCTCATTCTTTTCAAAATTTAATTCGTAATGTTGAGAACAATGCTCTACCTTGCGATGATGCTTCAGAAACTTCACAAGTCTTGTTAAATACGAACTTAATTAAGAACATCTCAAAACTTTCATTGTAAAGTTCAACTTGAAACATTGACTTTGTTAATTAACCTGAACTTACAAAGTTTGGCTTTTGTTGATCCGTTCTTTTGTTCCTAAATCAAACTTCGTCGTCTAATGGTATTTTGTCGATGCAGACGAAGCCACAGTAAAATGTAAATTGTTGGCCTTCTGCATATTATGCAAGAGATAAAAAAAACTTTTGACACTAGCAAAGTTCAAATTTCCATCATTATAAATCTGTTTAAGAACAAGGCGAGACTGCCAGAAGTAGCAGTGAAATTAATTTACCATATTTGTGAAGCTGTAAACTTGTGCAGAAGCTATCACATGCAGAAATCTTTCATGACTAAGCTGTTGCCACTCACATGACAAACAGAGGCATGTAATTTTGCTTAAATCCGCTTTAAAACGTGTACGCCAATATCATCAGGAAGTGCACAAGTCAAATTGGTCTGAAGATTGATTAAAACTCAAAGTTTTCTGCCAGGCCTGGTGTGAGTGACGTATCTCGCGCCGGAGACGATTTCTCGTCTATTATCTGCTCAGTATTGCTCGAGACTTCATCTCAAACAGTTGACACAAAAAATTGATAAAACGAACATGTTATCAGTAAAACAGAGACTGAACATAATCGTTCTGTCGATCGGGCTGCTCGGATGTTACTCAGTTTATGGCATTCTTCAAGAACGAATCTTTAAGAATGGTTTTGGCAACGAAAACGAAAAGTTCACTTTCTCTGTCACCTTCGTGTGCCTTCAGTGCGTGTTCTACGCCGTGTTCGCACGAGGTACGTTTCATTGAACTGTGATCCAGGCCATCTTATCAGCTAATTTTGCTTGTGCAGTGCTTTTGCTGACCCACGAACACGTTCCGAACCAAACGCCGCAAGGTTACTTCTCCATCGCTGCCGTGTTCTACCTGGTGGCACTGGTGACATCGAACTCCGCATTAAAATACATTTCGTATCCATCTCAGGTCGTCGGCAAAGGTTAATTTGAAATGTTTGTCACCAGATCTGGTTTTAAAGTTCACATTTTAGCACTCAAACCGATACCAACCATGATATTTGGGTGCTTCATGGGTGGAAAATCGTACGCTTGGCACAAGTATGTCTTCGTCGTTTTGATAGTTAGTGGCGCAATTTTGTTTTTGTACAAGCCAGGTCTAAATTCTAATGACGAAACAACTTTAGGTTACATTCTCGTGGGCATTAGTCTCTTGATGAATGGCTGCACGGCAGGTGTGCAAGAGAAAATGCGGTCTTTCGCCAGACCGTCGCCCTTGAACTTAATGATGTTCATCAACTCGTGGAGTTCAGTGTTTCTCGTCTTCGGCGTCCTCGTCAGCGGAGAGTTTCAAGGATTCATCGAGTTTAGCACAAAACATCCAGAAATTCTGATCAATATCGGAATGATTTTGGTGGTCGGTGGATTCGGACAGATTTTCACGTGTTCAATGATCACCAGCTACGGTGTTGTGCCGTGTTGCATTGTGCTGACGTTTAGAAAATTCTTTAATGTTCTGTTCTCAGTGCTTTACTTTGGCAACGCTTTGAGCGTTCAGCAGTGGCTAGCCACAGCGCTAATATTCACACCGCTTCTGCTCGACACATTCTTTAGTTTAAAATTCCAAAAAAACGACGGGAAAATTGCGCTGTCCATTGTAAACAGCGATTGCAACATGGAAAACAAATCAAAAAGTTTAGTGATTTCGGTGACGAACTTGTCGGGTCATGAAAAGACACTCGTGTGAATTAATGCTAGAATAAGTTTAGATAAATAACTTAGCCTTATTGTGAAAATAAACTTTGTTGTGATTTTTAATATGAAATTGCTGAAAATTATTTCTACTGTTAGTTCAAGGCTTCAAGATAATTACGTCTGTGAACAGAAGTTTCAGTTAAACCTGCTGAAAGAAATCAACTTGATGGAGTGATTTCAATTAAAAGTTTATTTTTAAAGTTGCTTCACAGTCAGTGGCAATGACCTAGTCAAAATATAAGTCATCCACCGAATTTGCTAAATGTTTACTACTTCGATAACGTTTCGACCCCGACTCAGAGAACAGCCGAAAAAAATACTATGAAGGCGAATCTGTTATCAACATCACAAAGTTGACTCGAAAGAATTTGAAAAAGTGTCTGGAAAAAAGTTTCTCAATCTGCACGATTGAAATGTCTTTAAACACATTTCACTTATTTCGTAACTCAAGTTTAAGAGATTTTCAACGTTTGAGACTATGGTTCAAAGGATTATGTCTACCAGATTGTCTGCCATCAATTATTTAATGATAAAATTTGTATGCTGAACTGTGGAGTCTCTTAACAGTCGTGGATCTGGGTCATTGCTTTTCCATTCAAAAAATGATATTCTCTGAAATTCCATCGTAAGCTCGTTTTACAGCATGGGACAATAATCCTGCGAATTAATATTGACCTGATTCTGGATCACACTCACCGCACTGATTTTTTTTCTCATTTCAGTGGCTCGGTTGAAAGATCGATAGAGAAAATGCGAACAGAAGATGCAATTTCCATCGGGGTGGCATGGAGTCGTGGCGGGTGATGTCAAGACTCATGAATTTTTTCGAGCATTGCGTGAACGTCTGCTCCAACACGCTGTCCCATCATTCACGAGTTTGTTCGAATAAGTTGGTAATCTGGTCGCCGTTCCTTCGCGGAGCGTACAGCGGTAATGAAATAGATTCGAAATAAATCGCCGATTGAAATATCAGTTGCACGTCGATGACCCCGATTCTCATTTCCATTGTCATGCGGCATTTGTTGAACATTCGGCTCTCTTATTTCGAATTGTACGAAAAATTAAATCGGAATCAATTTTTTTTGCAGTTGCGACTTCCTATAACAAAAGCTGCACTAGATAAACAAACGTTGCGTCTGACACGCAGAAGCAAAACGTCACTAAAAACTTCACAAGACGATTTCCGCATGCTTGGAAAACCATTTTTCAGTTTTTTTTGGTGTTAAAGACGAGAACATCTTGTTCCAATTTGCGAGTTTCGGTGAAACAAACTTTTAATGGTTGTTGTTGAGGTTAGATTGCATTTTCTTCATATCAAATCAAACTATGATTAAACTTCACGGAATGTTCTTCAAACTGTTGATTTATGCAGTTTCCTTTGACAAACTCTCCCATGCTTCAATGACATCATCTCTTCTAACAAACAAACTTTGCAGCAAAGTTTCTTCTTCAAATCACAAGCATCTCAAAATTTCCACAAAATGTAATCGAATTTTCAACGATTTTCTGTCACGTTGTCAACTCTCGTTATTTACGAGTGATAACTTCTGATGTTTTTGAAGTTTTGTAGAAAGTAACGGTGCCTTGAAGTGTCTCATGAAAATTGTAAGATGCTTTAAATTTCACGCCATTTAAAGCAAACCGTTTTCAATTTTCTTAAAAACTTTCGTGCTTCCAGCCGTCGCCTTCAAAAGAAAACATTGCGAATCAAAACAACCCAAACTTAAGCACACCCGCCCGAAGTGATGAATAAATAACAGCATCGTCCATCGCTTTGAGCGGAAAATAAACTTTTCGTAAAGTATTTTTCAACTCCGGGAAAACTTTTCCCTTGCACAGACGTGGCGTTAAACAACGTAAGAGAAAAAAATATTCCCTGGAAATCGTATTCATTAGAATTATTTTTCGCCTTTTATTTTTGTTTTTCAAAGATTCATATCGTACGAAACAGCAATGTTTATTGATGATCCGAATAAGTTATTTTCTTTGGTTTCTTTTTTTCGCATTGAAAAGGGAAAAATATTATCAAGGATGGATTTTTGTTAGGTTTCTGTTTATCATTATCAATGTTGAACGTGGCATTTCTATTGCATTCAACGTTTTTAATTCCAATTTCTGTGCTTCATGAAATTCTGAAGTTTTCTAAAGCAAAATTTTCTGTCATAAATATTTCCCTTGGAGACAAAAACTCCAATTCTCAGATTAGAAGTTATGTATTTGCATTACAGGCACTACTTTATTCCCTCAAATAACAACCACGTCATTTTCTTGCAACTCCGTTCAAAAACACGGTGACCGTTAATAAAGGGGACAAAACGCTATGTCCCCTCGTTTAGCAGCCCGTATTCCCTTCGTGCGTACACTGCGCGTACTCTTCGCTTACACTTTCGGTGTAATTTTAACGGTTTCGTTCTTTTAACGAATTTCGATCGCCGCGACATCTTGGTTGTTAAATTCGAGGGCAGAAAGTAGTCATAAGGTAAATTGCAGATGTTAAAAGGTAAATTTCGCAGAATTAAAAACAGCTCAACTATGATTTGGAATTTAAATTTGCGTGAAATGTTCGCAAGTCAAGAAGTTCTTGTTGGCTTTTCTTACCCAATAAGAGTGGAACGCTTGAAGATATTTAGTCGAAAATGGTAGTTGACATTGTTGTTTTGGCTGAAATGACAATTTTACTGCTTATTTGTTTTCCAGTATTTTATTATTGCACATCAAAGTTTGTGCAATTCGCTTCAGGAATACCAGAAATTCTTGTTTCCATTTATTGAAAAAGTTACAGAACTCGCCTTTTGGAGACCAGCAATCCTGAAACAACTTAATGTATGTTAAAAACTCGAAAAGCAATTTTCATATTTATATTTTTTTTATTTATTGTACATTTTCTTCTATTTATCAATTTAAGCCTAAAATGTAACAAGTTTATTTCATTTAAGTGTTTATCATCAAGTTGTGATTTCCTTCCAATTTCAATTTCTGTTATTTCCCCTAAAATAAAAACTTTGCCCTCATGAAAGTCTGGAATCGATTAAAATACTTTTTTAATTTCTCGTAAGAAATAGTTTTAGTTGTGAATGTGTGTGCTTTAGTTTCCTTTAGTTGTTAGTTTGAAATATTCTTTGTTGTTAAGGTAAGTTCATTTTCCGTTGTGTTTTCTATCTGATTTGGATTACAAACAGTTCAACTGACTCGAAGTTATGCTTTGATTGAATTCAACAATAAAAATCTCACGCTGTGTTGAAAGCAATTCATTTCGTTTAACGCAAAATTATGACTTTCGGAGCGAATAAATGAGAAAATAGCTCACAACATTTATGTGTTATTGATGTTAATTGGAACACCAAATCTCGCTTTTGTTTCACTCATTATGCAGCGAGTTTTCAACTCACGAGAGACGACATCAATTGAATTCTTACCAATTAAGTTCAATGCAAATCAGATTTATTAAATTAAAATTAATGAAAGGAATACTGCGGGGAAATTTTGCTCAAAAAGGGATCGAAAATGTTAATGCCGTGAGATTTATGTTTGCTGGTACGGCTGGCTACCCGCCATTAATGCATTAATTTATAACGTCATTCCGGGGTGGCTTTTTTAATTAAGTTTAATTGAATTATCAGCGCTCGATTTAGTAAAATTGAAAGTTTATGTACGAAATTAGATTCTGATAACAACGTCATTAAATTGGGCGGAAGGTGAAATTTAAAAAATTGCTGAACATTTATTTACACTTTCAGTACTAGCGACGTCAAACTGGGTCAAACTAAAACAGCATTGGATGGAATGTCTTTTTTTTTCTTAACTCTCACAAAACTTTTACAAAAGTTACTTCACAATCTCGCGAATAAAGTTGAATAAAAATGTTTCAAACATTCCTGCTTTAGACAAGAAGCTTCTTTCCCATCCGTAAGCTACTCTCAAAGTTAAAAATATCTTTCTCCCACTGCATTTTTAACGAAAAAGAATTTTTTTTGGCACACGAAGCTCTTTCTCATGTCGTTCTTTCTTTGTTCATCATCGTGGTGTGCTCGATAAGAACCACAAGAATTTAGCGTTTCGTCTGGAGAGAAGAAAAAAAAATTCAAAAATTTCTTTTTCTCATGTATCAAAGATTTTGGGGAGTCTTTGTGAGTGATGACACTTTTATTGATGAATTAAGCAAGCTTTTGCTAACGATGATCCTGTTTAGCAAAGATTTGGCGATTGTTGGTCATCTTAAGCGAGCTTGTGTGAGATTTCAATGTCGATGGTCATTAGGAAAGCTTTTTAGCTTTAGCAAGCTCTTTGTTGATTTCAGCAAGCTTTAATGATGTTATACAAGTTAAAAATGCTAAAATCTACGAAACTATTCGACTTATCATGGTTGAACCCCGAAAAATTGTGAACATTGCATTCGAAATTTAATATTGAAGTTGCAAGGAAACAGAAACTGTGAAACTGTGAAGGATGACGCTTGGATGCTTCGGAATGGAAACTTATGCGAAAGAAAGCTCTAAGTGCTCATTTATTCAAATGGTGTGTTCTGTTTTTTCCGCCGCCTTCTCTTGTTATGAATTTATGGCTGAAACTCGCTTTCTCTATCCCCCCTCCATGCTATAATCTGCTTTTAAGCATGAAAGGAGGAAGCAGATTAAATTACGCCGCTATTATGCAAAAATATATTTTACCCGGATTCTTAGTTGTAATAGTTTTAAGTACTTTTTATTTTGCTTTAAGATTTTCTCTTCTTCTAAAAGCTTTTCGTTTTATACATCATTGAAGTCTTTTGAGCGGCGTTGCATCGCTTTTCCCAGCCAAGGGCGGTCCTGAAGAGTGCTTTCCACTTTTGACGATCTTGGTTCAAAAACTTCTTCAGAACACCTTGGCTTAACGAGCTGCACTTGATGCTTCAAAAGAAATCTTTCACTATAACTAAGCGCTTGCATTTTACGAACGATTTAAAACGGATCATAAAACATTCATGATTGCATTCAAATTAAAAATTCAAAAGGATTTTGATTCACACCGCCGAATTGTGTTAAAAGCTACGATTCATGACCGTTAGTCGATGCTTTTTCAATTTTCACAATCGATGCCAATTAATAAACCGGCTAAATCGTTTATTTACAGCAGTTTTCTGTTCTCCACGAATAACTTCTCGTTAAAAATGCACAAAAGCGATTTGCGGAAATACTCAAGGACGTGTTCTCGTTAATCTAAACTGTTAATGCCTCACTTGTCGGTGATAATTGCTTGAAATGTGTTGAAAAAGTGAAAATTATCCGCATCGTTTATGCTAAGGAAATTGCGCTAGGCGATGATTGCACAAAGGAAAAGTGCACACAGCGCAAGCAAATTTCAAACGATAAATTGCCAGCAGTTGAAACAAATGATCCCTAAATGCTGCAAGAGCGTTCCAGCCACAGAAGAAATACATTTCCATAAATCTTAAAACATTTTCTCCTTTTGTATCGAGCATCGTGCATTTATACAAGCAAAAGTGCACAATATTTATATTCATTTGGACGGAAACGTGAAATGAAATTTAAATTTTATGAATAAACACACTCAGAGGACGATTTCATGCTTGAAGGAATGTTAAATTGTTTAAATGCTAAATTAAGTACACTCAATTGCCTTTTAAGTACAAAGGAAACTCAGTTTGAAGTTGAAACTTGATTAGGACGTAATTAAATCAGTTTGATGAATGCTCAAGATTTGCTTTCTTGAGAGTTCCAATGTCTTTTGCTGTGCTGGTAGCAAACAACTTCAGATAAAACGACATTTTGACTTTTCTCTGCTTTCGACACTTCGTGACTTTCACTCCATGTCGTACAGCCGGTCAAATGACCTCTGAAACTTAATTAATTCATTTAACCTTCAACCCTACGCACAATGCAGCTTTCATGAGCAAGAAAGTCAAACTTTGACGTCGTTTTTTGTCTACCAACTTCAAACTGAGCATCTTTTCTTCTCACCCTTTTCACTTCTAGAACAAAACAAAAGCTTTTTCTTCTAAGTCTGCCGCTGTCTCGACTCGGATAAAACTAATTAAAAATGCATGAACGGAGAAGTCCGAGTGCATTAAGCAGCAAATAAGTACGAAGATACTGTCTGAGACAATTTTCTTTGTATAATCGTCCTAGTTCATTTTTCTTTTTTAAAAAAGTAACAATCACAATCATTAAAGTTAAGCCTTCAAATTCCTCTTTGCTGCTTTTCTTCGCGACTTTTATTTATAAAAGGAAAGATCCTTGGAAATCCCTTTTCTCTTACGCTACATTTCGCTAATTAATTTTTCCCGTCTTCGTTACGGTGAAAGGACTGCCGATGTGATTGACCTATCAAAGCCTTTTCAGCATCAACGGTGTCTTATGCCTTGAATCTTTCTTCGTCTTCTCGTTCACGCGCTCAATTGACACGGACAAAAAGAAGAGGAAACATTGATCTAAAACCTTTTTCCTAGCCCTTCAAACGAGAAAACATTTTTTTTTGGCCACATTTAGAGACAATTTTTGTTTGGCAGATTCAACGCTCATCACGCGCACACATTTTCACGTATCAATTCTTAAAATTCAGCGTTTTTTCTCTTGATTAAATTTACTATTAAAGAAAGCGTTTGTAAAAAAGCCATTTTGTTCACTACGATTAACATTATTTTCATTTCTTATTTCGAACGTGACGTTTGTTGACACGCCGAACGCTTCGTGGAGCGAACTGAAGACCTTTTAAGGACTTTCTCGTTCGCTTTCTGCTTAAAATTGTGTATCAACGTTATTTTCCTGTCATCGACAATCATTCCTGGCTTCACTTTCTGTCATTCACTCGTTGTGTTTCGACTTCTGCACGAGTCACGTTCGACGATGTTCATGTGGCGGAGCTATACGGCGATGTTTTACCTTCTTGTGTTGACTTTAGTGAATTTTTCTGCGTCTTCTTGATGTTTTGAAAGTTCCACAAGCCCGAAAGGAAGAAATGGAGTGAAGCGAGAAACGATTGGATCGCTTTTTGATTAAGTTTTGTTGCTTGCGGATGTTCAATATCGCTGCTGATACTCGTGATGCCATCGGTTGAAGTCGATGTGGAATACGATGATTGATCCCGTTGCTAACCCGGCGAGTAAATATCTGTGAAATTGACAAGAGCGGAGTGGAAAATTGCATATAGGTGCCGCAGGAAAGGAAGAAAAATTGAAATTACTTCTGATCGTGTGTTAACGAGAGCGAACGGATGCCGCTGTTGCAAACAGGGAATGCATAAAGCGGTGCCAAGTTGAATGTACGCCAGACTTCTACGATGCCGTTGTCTCCAGCCGTCATCAGGTATTCACCATCGCGAGACAATAGCATGCACTAGATTTCGGAAGGAAAAATCAATTTATTGATCGATTACACCAATTTTCGGCGTAGGCTGTCTCACCTGAAGATTGTCATTGTGCGACTCGTGACGCAACAAGCGCCCGTTGATGGTGAACGCCGCTACATTACCCTCATCATAATTCACTACAATGAATCCCTCACGTGACATTGTGATGTTTTCGGGCGAAAGGAATTCTTCCGGAGCCTCAAGTGACCGTAAAAGGTCGCCGAATGTCGTATGGACGAGAACCGGGCCGTCTAATGTGGAGAAAAAGAAAAGTTATCGATTTCAAATTGGTATGGCCAATGTGTCAACTCACTTATCGACCCGGAAACGACCAGTCCTAATTCTGCACTGATAACAACGGACGTCACAGCCTGTTCGTGTCCGGTGAGCGTCGCCCTTGGTGTCGGAACTTCACCCTCACCAACGATACTCTGTGTTCTCGCATTCCAGTGCCACAGGAGAATCGTGCAGTCAGCCGAACCGGATGCGATATAGCAATCGGACGTGATGTTGCATTCCGAGCGCGACAAGCACGTCACAACGTCGAAATGACCGAATACAATTTGCACGATTTTCGCGGTTTCCGTGGAGAACACACGGAAGCTGTTGTCCCAGAAGCCGCACGCGATAAGGAAGCGACTATCGACCGTTGTTACGTAGCAGTTCGAGCGTATCTTTATCTTCTGGCTGAAATTGTCGCCCAAATGTCGCTTCACAGCTGGATTGTTGTGTGCCGTGGTTTGCGAAAGCACGGGATCCATGGAGAGTGGAAGATTCTGCGGCTGATTGTGGCTGTTGTCAGCGTAGCTCGGGCTCTGGACGTTGGCCGTGTAATTGCAATTCCAACGGTTGACTGCAAATTGGTGGCCAGCTGTTACGGTAACAACCGACGGTAATGGCAGTTGCGGGTATGTGTTGGCCGAGATGTGAATTATCGGCGAATTGAGATGGAACTTCAGCGACATGCACACATCGTCGGGCATGGTATTGAACATCATGGGTGACAAATGCATTGCAGAACTTCGCGGCGGATGGGGTTCCATCAATAGCAGCGACGGCGTCTGCCCGAAGTTCTTGATTTGATTTTCAATCGCTTCACGCATCACCGGATCAGTGATGGTGTCCAAATCTACGCTGCCTTCGTACGTCAGATAGTAGAACACGTTCGTCGCTCGCATCGCCTCTGGCCCTCGCTGTTTGTAGCCAAAAATTAAATCAATCCACTGATGCAGTTGACAGGAGACGAATTCCGATTCCAAGGCCATGCGATTGATACGGACGAATTCTTCGGGTGATTTGGCCCAAGGCGGCAATTCAACATCCGACACAATCTTTCCGTCGTCCCGGGCACCGAGTCGATATTCGGATTGATTGTAGAACATTTCCGGTAAGAAATACCACTCGGGGATGAGTTCTTTGACATCGGACGTGTCACGTTGGCTGTTTTTCCACGAGAGCGACACCGATGAGAACAATCGGTCTGCGTGATCAAACTTGCCACTCTGAAGCCCCAGAAACATCGTTGTAAACGGTTCCAAGCGCACCAGCCAGTTGAGAGTAAACGCTGACGTTGAGTAATGGGTTCCGTAATGGAAAGGTGGAATTCCCTGCGTGTCCCAACTTTCGTAGCGCTCTTCGAAGTACTCTCGTCGGCTGTGATTGAGCGCACCAATCGGTTTTGACAAGTCTCGGTAGTTTGACGGCAAACTAAGATCGAGTTCGCGAGAGTCGTAGTTGGTTAGGACCCAAGGGAACACCGGATACTGATTCAAGTCGTTGTATGTTCGACCGGCGATGGTGTTCAGGAACATTAGATATTCAAAGTTGGAAATCTCGCGGCGTTGCCACTGTAGGCGAAAGAAGACAAACAAAAAACTTGAAGTTTGTTCAGTTAAGAAATCAGCGTGGCAGACAAACTTACCTTTGTCGTCATGTTTGAGTTTCTCATCAGCTGACGGGGCGACATCATCGAGGCGCGACGCGTCTGTGGAATTCCATACTTGATGCCAACTCCCACACGCGGTAGCGCTTTGATGACCTTCTTGACCGTATGCTGATCAGGGAAGGAGAACAGAATGGACGTGCGACTGGCCAGAAAGATCTCCAGCGCAACATTCTGCAGCAAATAACGACGCGAGAAGATTGCGCGGATCTCAGAGAAGTACCATTTGCCATGCAAGTGATCGCAGTACTTGAGAACTTCTGTGTCGATCTTCTGGAACTCGTCACTGTCTTCGTCGACCTCGAAGTACATCTCGGTTGCGGTAATTGACATTGTGCCGGGAGCTACTAAACCCGGTGCAATCAGCTTGGCTTTCGTGCTGATGTTGACGGGACCAGTCAGATCCAAGTCGAGTTCGCGGTCTTCAATCAAAAGCTCGGAATCATCGAGCAAATCAGGCTGCTGTGAACGTGGGACGGCAATTTGCGAGTAAATTTCTTCGCGATTGGAGCTTCCGGCTTCTTCTGCTCCTTCAATGGCGGCTTGGAGTGTCGCTTCAGGGTGTGAGCTTCCCCTTGGGTTCTGTACTAAGCGCTTCCGGCGACGGGCGTCGTCTTCCCAAGCATCCAGTTTCCAGAAGATTTGCTTTGGACTTGAAACGTCGCCCCAAGCGCCGTGTTTGTTACTCATGATGTTGCGGACTTTTTCGAGCAAGCGACTGGCGATGACATTGTCACGACGCCTTGCAGCCGTTATCAAATGGTCACACATTCGTTCTTCTTCACGTCGCTCGAGGAGAGTTTGGGCGCACATCGTCTCGAAGTCTGCATGTTTCAGCACGTCGTCAGCTCGCATTCGGTTCAATATAAACTCGGCCTCGTTGGCCACGCGCACGATGTGATCCTTCATTGCGTGGGACAATAATCGCCCCTCATTAATCAGCTCAATGAAGGCTAGCCCAGCGTGTTTCTGCAGGCTGTTTTGCCATTCTTGCGAACACAACAGCATCACAAGCTCGACGACCGAGTGGCTGTTCTTAAACGTTGTCAGTCCTTTGCCTTCCATTAACAGCTCTTGGCCGTGTGAACCGACAAGTGTCTTTGATAGGAACGGTGCGAAATCCACCATAATTTCTCGGAGCAACGGGCAAACAGGTCCGAGTGCGATTTCCAGCTTCTGTGTAAGACTGGCTTCGCGCGATGGTGTCGTTAAGGGCAACTGCGCAACCATTGGAGCTTTAATGGACAATTCTTCCGGTCTTCGCTGGGTCGATGGTGCAAAGTTGTCCGACACACGGACTACCGCAATGTCGGAGACGATTTTCTCGCCTCGATCTGTGACAGGAAAAGGAATTTTATTCAGAGATGAAATAAGTATGCAAAAGGAATTCATGACCCAAAGTGCTTACCATCAATGTCACGGATTTTATCGATGACATCTTCGTTCAAGTTCACATCCGTCCAGCTTTCATCGTTAGAGTTACTGGGCTTGTTGTCGTCTGGCAAAATTTCGCTCGAGGTTTCGCCTTCCTGTGGATCGTTCTCCGTTGAGTTCATGTTCAATGAAGCGACATCCGAATCGACACTCTGATGATGACATTTCGGGGAAGGGAGATAAAGAGAGAGATGAGATCAAAATGTCGGTTGTAACGTGAAAAAATGCAAAGCACGAGGCTTCGTCACGAGGATTTTGTACAAAGATGTGACCTAATTGTGTAACACTCATCATGCAAAGGGAGTGCGGGTTGATTGATGGACTTTTTAGGGCTAATCCGCAATCCTTAAAAGCAGAACTTTTCACGCTGATGTTCAAAACAATTGCATGCAATCAACGTGAACGACTCACGAGTCATTAAATTATCCAATCAATTCATCATGCGAGATTAGCTACAACCCCTGCATAATTGAATCTACCCCGAATCTACTCACCAAATCAAACAACAACTGTTATCGTGTGTGGGTGTTGGGGAAAGTGTAGGTGTACGTGGGAGAAGCGAGTTCATCGCAAAGTAAAGCCATAAAATCTTTACTTCCGTGATGGATCGTGATTTTGTGACTTTTTCTTCGAGCTTATCTCGAAAGTTTCAAGAAAGCAAGAAATTACGTGAAAATTTTCTAAACTTTTAAATTGCATCGACTGCCATAACCCGAAGGATGTGAAAATCAATTGATTTGGAAAACGGTAGGTGTAAAAAGTTTACGACGGATAAAACGGCATCTTTGAGTCTGTGCTGGATTTCTACGATCAAATAAAATTCCTGTCGGCAACTTTTTGCAGTTTTCGACGCGAGGAAAGCAAATTCTACGACATCAGCATTAAAACGGTGATTTTGCGAGGGTGGATTTGGCTGTGTATGTGAACGGGCTGTAAATCATGTCTCCAGATTCTTACCTGCGGCTTAACATCAACTCCACCAAAATTCATGGTTGGCAGCATTTTAGAAATTGCTAACTGCAAATCATCGCTGGCATTTGGATTTGATAGGTTTGACGATTTGCGGCGACTGGGTTGCGGTGCCTGCTTTGAGTCGGTTATTGTTGTTGGTAGTTTTCATTATTGTTAGTATCAAATTAATTGAAGCAAGGCTTAGAGCGAAAATTCATGAAACGATTGTCACCCAATTTCACGTTGTGTGACACATTAATGTTTGTGTTCTGGGAATGAGCAATGGGTTTGTGGGTTTTCGTGGGCGTTGACTAGAACAGATTACAAATGTAATCTTTGCAGATGTTTGTGCAATGTAAATGCAATTTTTGATCACCATCTGGTTTTCTATTTCAGAGATGACTATAGATAAGAGAGAGTTCGCTTCATATTTCTATGGTGCGCCATCCCGAACAAGGACAGATTTCCATTGTACAAAACTGAATAATCATTTGATTTCGTTTTCCCACAATTACAATTCTCATGAATATTCGCTCGTTGGCTCGAATCTTCTTCCCCTCATTAAGCATCATGGCATGCACACCATTAATCATTTTAAAATCATTTTTTGTTCATTCTGTTAATTGAAAGTTTTTCCTTTTCCTGCAGTTTTTCCGACATTTTTCAAGAGCGTCGTCGACATTTGCATAAAACCTCAGAGTAATTTCCCTTTGCGTGGATTTGTTGGCTTAATGGATAAATGTCTTGCATTAACGTAACTGAATTATTCAGCTTGAAAATGCGTTAAGCAAATGCCGAGTCGTCGGGCACGAGCAGGGAAAAGGAAGAACTTTTAGAATAGAGAGATTAAAATTGAAAAAAATTCTACATTAATAGCGTCAACACTTAATCTGCTTGAGCTTTGCGCAAAATCTTATCTATCTTTGTTTCAGCATGCTACGGTATAAATTATTTAAACACCGCTGGGATTATTTACCTTAATTGATGGCGGACCCGATGAATGCGACTCGTTCTCTGCCAAAACCGATGAATTGTTTTCATCAACAACAATGACTTCGTAATCACCGTCCTGAATGGATCGCGTCCCTGCAGACAGAAAGAACACAAAATACGGGTTAATTAAAATTCACCCACAGCGACTGTTTGGCACAGACACTGCATAACACAACGAAATAAAATTTAAATTCGAACGAAAGATGTAAACCAATTGAACTCTGTCGTGCATTAATTTTATGCTGGAAATAAAACAAACTTTCGCTCTCTCTCATCTATGGAAGCTTAAAAATAATCTTCGTGATGGATTTAAACTAAAATTCAGCTTTTAATGTGCACTCCAATGAAGCGTACAGTGTTTTCCGCTTGCGCTCTACATCCGTAATCAAAAATCATCTCAAAAAGCAAACAAAAATGATAATTACAGCACATGAAAATGGGGATGCAAGAGTTTCTGGCCGTGGTGTAACACGTGGGTCGCCAATCAGGTTGATTGGAAAAATAAATTCCACATGAAACGGTAACTGAAAAGCTTTCGTTGAAAGCTTGTTGGCAAAATTGATTCACCACCGTTACACCCAAGCCGAATGTCTGATTTTTTGTTTGTACCTGAGCTTCGATAAAAATTATTATTTAAACCGTTATTTTTCATTAAGCGATTGCGAGATTTTATATGCGAAAGTCCATTAGTGCCCGAGCCCGTCGACGACGTCATCATCGTGTTATTGATTATCATATTTTCGCCGTTTCGCTGATGCTGCATAAAAGGGTGCTGCTGTTGGTAGTACGTCGTGTTCTCGCTCAGCATTTGTCCGCCAAAGTTTGTCTGGTGCAAATGCTGGTGATTGTTGTTTATGATGTGATTATTGTGTAGAATGGGCGAGATATTTGCCGTGTTATTTGCACTGGCATTCGAGTTGATGTAATTATTGTTCGCATTTGACAAATGATGCTGCTGTTGCATTTGCTGGTGATAATGTTGGTGGTGTTGTTGATGAATCATTACTTGGGGCGGCTGCCCCTGGTGGTTGGGATGCGTCCCGGGCAGAAATTGAGGGTATACGTGGTGCGACCATTGTGGAAACAAAGGACGCTGTGAGCTTTCCATAGCTGTTTTATCCAATTTGAGTGCGATGAATCGGAACGAGACCGTTCGAATGGGGGTGTTAATTTGCGAGATTTATATTTGGATCATGGAGTGGTATCGTCATAAATTAATTAAATGGTGGTTTTTTGTTTGTTTGAATCCAATATAATAACGGAAAAGCAGCGTGAAACAAAACCAAAGTAAAAGTACGAAAGAGAGAACGAGAAAGAGAGATAAAAATACCGGGACATTAGCCTAGTGATTTACACAAATTTTACATTATCCAGCTGGCGAATGTCTTCCTTCTTAAGTTTATCGTTCGGGTCAAGTGGGCGGTAGATTAAGGGAAACTACTCACTGAAGCCCGGTGGATTTAATTTCAAGTTGTGCATTTTATTTTCAATTACCTTGGGTGGGTGTTGAGCGCTGCATAACCGGCGACGCTCGTTGCATCTGCACCTCAGCGGGCGGCTCCAAGATGTCTCGGTATTTTGACACCATCAGCACAGAGATGAAGTAGACGATCGCTAGCGACAAGAATTGAGCTTGTTTGGTTTCCTCCTGTTTGACCAATTTAGGGTAAATTTAATTAGTTTAAAACAGACATTGAGGTGCAATAACACTCACCACATCGCGATAGATCACAGCACGCAGTCTGTTCACGTCCATGTCTTGAAGCAACTTTTCTGGGTCTTTGACCGGCGACATTGGCCCAGTTAGCGAGTCGACGATGTTTTTGGGCGACGCTTGAGCGCCTCGAATGAGTGCTTGCAGATGCGCACCTCCCGGAACCTCCCGCATGGATCCGCTGTACATTCCACGAGTTCTTTCCTTGCACTCCAAGCAGTTCCTCACCGCACAAGTGCTGACTAAGCGCAAGCACTGTCTCAAAATCCCGCCACTCGACATGTTTTTCTCCGCTTCGAGTTCACCGAAGTTCAGCGAGCTTGCGAAAATCAAGACGTCAGCCATATTCACCAAACGCTGTAGGAACGAGACGGCAACGTCAAGGGGCATGCCTTGGGTTGGCTCTAGCACATCAAGTTCACTGTTTGGCGATGTAGCGCTCGCTAACAACGGCAATAATCCTCCACAAGCAATTATCAAATTGTCGGCCAATTGAGAAATCAAGTGAACGGTGTTGACGACAAAAATTGCGTTTTCGGCTGAATTGACAAAATCCAAAACGCTTTTCGTTGAGTGGCTACGCCAAACTTGGATGTCAGTCTCGAGCGAGAACAAAACATCGGACAATAGACGCTGATGGATGTAGGACCATTTGAATTCGGGGATGCGGAATGGAGGCCGTGTTGGCCCCGGGCTGAACATTGGCCGGCTCGAGGTCGATTTTTGCCTCTTGTGCTGCACGTCGGGATTGATTTCGTCGTGCTGCAAGTTGGCGTCCGAGTGCTGATGTTCGTCCATGTTCTGGTCGTTGTTAGATCCGGTAGGCGACGGGTGGGAACCGCCCGATGGAGACGGTGTGGAGTTGTTTGTCTTGTTTTCATTAATTGGCGAGTCGTCAGACAGCGAAGACGGCAACGCCGAGTCATTCGAGGCCGAGAAATGGATCTTCGTTTCAGGACCTTCAGGTTCTGGTGTCTCGGAAGTTTCCATCACATTGTTGTTGACAACGTCGCTTTCGTTAACTTCTGTAGTATCTTCAGACGCCACTTCATCATTAGCGACAACGACTTCCTTTGAAGGCAGCGTTGTCTCTACTTCGATGCTTTCTGCTTCAGACACATTAGTCGTTACGGCTTTCAGGTCTTCCACAACCTCTTTCTTGCCATTATCGTCAGTTTGCTGCTGTTCCACTTCTTGCACGGCATTGTCAATAATATTGTCGATTACCTCCTTCACTTGCGTTTCCACTTCCATTTCTTTTGATGTCTCCGGCTTGTTATCTTCTGGCTTGTTTTCTTCATCTTTCTTTTCTTTAGTCGGCAATTCGATTTCCACGGCTTCATCCTCGCCTGATTTGACTTTCTCGATTGAAGCGTCGATTATCTCGTTGATTACTTCAATCACCACGTTGTCGTCTGTGGTTGGCTTTCCACTCTTCTCATCACCGTCGCCATCAACACGTTCGTTAGAAGTGGTTATTTGCGGTTTTTCGATCTCTTCTGATTGCTTACTTTCGTCACTAATTATTGCACTTGCTTGCGTGTCAGTCTTGGTTTCGTCGTCGACGACAATCTTTACGGGAGAAGACGGCAGACTCGCGGCCGCGACCTCGTCTTCTGGTTTCTCTGACTTGAGTTGGATCTGGCGCACGCCTTGCGTAACTTCATGGACGGCTTGTTCA
This sequence comes from Belgica antarctica, assembly GCA_000775305.1. NCBI lineage: Eukaryota > Metazoa > Arthropoda > Insecta > Diptera > Chironomidae > Belgica > Belgica antarctica. Next base: position 32,677 of record JPYR01000339.1, read on the forward strand.
ATTTCTTCATCTTTTATCACCGGTGTTTCTTGCTGCTGTGCCAACAGTTCGTCGGATTCTCGCTTGCACTCGTCGAGAAGTTCTTCCGATTTCTGCAGGATTTCTTCCACGATCTCGGCAACGATTTCCTTCGTTTCTTGTTCGGGATTATTGAGCTGTTCTTCAAGAATCTCTGTCAGCTTGCTGCCTTCTTTCACAGGCGATTCTGGAATGCTGTTTGCATTTTCACCAGAAATTTCCTTGTTGTATACGTCGGAGATGCTGGAAATTATTGTTTTCTGTGGTTCTCGCTCCACGACTCCGTTCTCAACAGGCTTCACAGTGGTTTCTTCTTCCTTCTCGTCTTCAAGTTCTTCCGGCACCGTCTGAACCTGTTGAGACTGCTGTATCTGAGGCTCATTTTCGTCACGCTCCTGATCCCATCCCGAGATCGTGCTAATCGGCCTTGATTGACGTAACTCGGGATCCGTGATGTTATCGGTTCGGTGCTTCTCGTAATGCTCATACATTTGCGAGAATTGCAGCTTGAATTCCTCATAAGAAACCTAATGACGCGGGGGCGGATGGGGGGCGAGAGCAATAAAAACAAATGGAAATAAATTACAACCGTAAATTGCATTTTTTTATCGAGAGGGCGGGAAGACTTCTGTTGTTCAAGCTGTTTTTTTGTCGTAAAGGAAGCGAAAACTTACTCAGTGCTTCATAAATCATGTCATAAACTTTCCCCGCCACTCTGCACTTGATTGCACAATCAGCAAACACGAAAACTTTACCTTGGAATGTACGATGGCCAGTGTGTCGACCCAAACTCTCCAGCCGCCGTACTCGTGCTTGATGGCGTGATGCAGTAGCATCCTGAACAGCGAGTAAACCATGTCGGAGATTTTCTGTTCTTCGGTGTTTTTGGGGTGGATGTAAGCCATGGCGATAAGCCACTCTTGCCAGACTGACATATGGAAAAAAAAAGAAAATTTCCATCAGAAAAAGCACATTTCAACGAAAAGCTATCTCTCCTTACCTGACATTTGCAGCACGGTCCGTCGATTTTCTCGATTGTTGTTACACAAAAGCGTCATGTCAGACAAGAACAACTTCTTCACCTCCAGCAACTGTTCGGTTTGCTTTGATTGTCGAATCAGGGTTGCCACAACCTTCAGAATCACTGTTCGGAGATAGGCGTAGGTGGGGGAGAAAATAAATCGTCTGTTAATGACATTTAATTCTCACTTTCTCTTCTCGAGTACTTTTTGGGTGCGCTTTGTGTGATAAAGAGGTGATTCACGCGCTCGTACGCAAACACATTCTCACATCATTCACATTAATTGTTTATTGCCAATCTCGGATTTCGAGTCGCTCTCATAAACATGCCCGCACGCAGCGCTCCCCAAATAATTATGCTTTCTTTTATAATGGATCTTACTTGGGTTCTCGAGGCGGTAATGACTTTCGGGCTCGGGATGGCGTGTATACAGTATCTGCTGTGATATATGCTCCGTCATTATCTCGTACAGAACATTGTAGATGGGCAATGATAATGATTCCTCGTACAACAATAGACGCTCGGCCAACAGAGTGTATAAATTGTGTGGTGACATCACGTCATACTTTCGTCTATTCATGTGGGAAAGGATGATAAAGAAGTTTCAGTATCCAATAAAGCTTTGCGTCGCTAGCTTCATTAATTACATTGCAAGGACATTTTCATTACTAGATGACTGTGAAAACTATTGCTAATAGATTAAAAAACATCTAGTAAAGAAGCTTTTTTGACGACCACTCCATTAACTCACTTGTGTGTGCTGCGCGACAGGAAGAATCCCATCAACTTGAGGGCCTGCAAACGGATAAGCTGGCTCTCGGCTGCCAAAAGCTTGAAAATTGAGCGCATGCCATGCTTGACATCGAATGCCGGCACCATCGAGCTCGGATGTTCGGACATCAACGAAATAAGCATCTGCAGAACATCGTGCAGGTTTTCGTCTTCATGGATTGTCGTTAGATAGTTCAGAATGCTTTGCAGCTCGTCGTCCTTCACACCGTTTCCAATCATGATGAGTTGTTTTAAAAATAGTAAAATGTAGGCACGTATTGCTAGAACATCCTTTTGAGCGGGCCGTGGTCCATCTACGATAGTGTGCGGAAAACGGAAGTGACGTTAGTACGAATCAAAGAAAGGGGAGAAAAGTCATAACTTCAATATCTCAATTAAATTCCATTAAAGCGAACAAGAGATCAAGGAACAGCTTCTATTTTCTTATTCTTATTCTTCCACACCGGATATAATCTAACAGCATGATGAAATCAGTGCCAATTCAATTTTCAAGATACTGTTCCGACGATTCATCTTTCCTTGCGGATCGAAAAGAAAGAAAAAAACCCGACAGGGGAGACTCGCTCAACCCCACTCTTCAGCAATGGAACGAGGAGCAGGAAAATAAAATTAAATTGAAACAACTGGTTGGTGTATGTGTGTAACTAAAGAGATAGATTCAGGTGCGATGATGGTGGGATTTTGGCACCGAATCTCAAATGTCTTTCCAACCCGTGCTAACGACTCGACAGAATCTTAATCATGGTTACACTCGGAGACTGTGCCAACGAGACTTCTTGAGAATCATGAAGTTCGCTCCATTTCACTACTTTCACACGCCCTGTCGACAAAAACCATCCGTAAATCAGTTTCAATTTCAGACTGCAAAATGGAAACCGGAGCGTCATTTTGAGTTGATTCAATATCGGCGTCGGTGAAAAAAGTTGAAATGGAATTTACACCCGCTCAGCTCGGTTTTTGCGTTTTTCGTTCGCTCTAGAGTCATGGGAGTTAAAGATGAAGTTACCAATGCACTTACCCAGTCCTTTTGGAGTGATTCCGCTCTTGGCGCGTGGATTCACGACCCAGTAATAGTACTTGAGCGTGTGAACGGTTTGCAAAACAGTGCTGACGCGACGGACGTTGCTGTAGATTTGCGTATCACTCAAAAACTCAGTCGCTAGATAGGAATAAAGGCGAGCTTGCACGTTGGCCGGTGTGTAAATCCAGAGTGCCGGGTTGAAGAGCACATGATCCAGAAGCTGCCACGTCAAAAACGAAAAACAAAATAACTTCATATTAATCCTTAATATTTGTCTGTCCTGCCACAAGCCTGATATATTCATATGATATATTATTTAGGCATGCAGCAAGTAACATCAGAAAAAATTAACAGCAAACACATTCGCAAGTCAGAGTAAATATAATTCGAAGAACTAAGCAAAACATCGGGTTGAACATGAGTGACGTCCTAATTTGTGGCTTGATTGGCATTCTCATCCACTTTTGTCTAAGATATTTTCGCTATGCAATCATGAGTAAGCACTTTGACTTGACCTGCACTTTGTTATTGATGAAATCTACTTGGACATGCTGAATGGTCAGCAAGTAACTAAGCTTAACGTCACTCATGGAGTCTCCCTAACGACATATAAAGCTTCAGCTTTCAATGAAGAAAAATTGAGAACAAAAATTTCAATTCCAAGTTATCCAGCGAGGGATGAATTGGCAGAAAATTGCGGAAAATATTTTGAACGAATTTTTTTTCAAGCATTCATCAATCGATTAAACGGAAAACTTTTGATGGCTGACGTTCAATGGAATTATGCTTCATAAGTACTTAGGGGGAAGCAATTTCTGATGGAACACTTGGTAAAGCTTCCTCTCGGTTGTTTGCAACAGTACTTGAAGAAATTTATAAGCACTTCAATATCATTCCGAGCAAGAACTTGATGAAATCAAACTTTTCTCCTAATTAATTTTTTATTATACAATTCTGTGAAGAATCTCCTGCCAGCTCTCGAAGTTTTAATTATCAGCGCCTTGCTTATAACTGCTGACACTTGGAGACGAGAGAAATAATTGGAAACGCTCAAAGTTCGAAGATAAACTTTCTTTTAATATTCGAAACGACGTCAAAAGTGATAAGAAGAGTATTCGTTTGGGGAATCGGGGGTCGAATAGCTGATAAATCTTCCGTTTAATTGCGAGAAAACTCGTAGTTCACGGATTTCAAGAGAGTTTCAAACTCGAAATTGTAAAGTTTGGATTTATTGCTTTGCAAAGGCAATTATTTGCACAAGTGGATTGACCTAGATCGATCCAGCACTCCTGTTCATCGGAATCAATCGACAGTGATTTCAAAATAAATATTTGAAAAAGCATTAAAACATCTCGCATTCAACAAAACTTCGTCATCGCAAAAATGAAAAACTTCGAACTCAACGTAAAAAACGAGTATCAGAAGAACTTAACATGCGTTGGCGGGGGAGGAATCGTAAAAATAGCAAAATTTCCCGATCTAAGGGAATAAAATCATAAAAGACAAAAAGAAAAACTTTCAGTTCGAGTAGACTCATGCAATGGACATTTCATTTAGCAAAAAAGAGAAAAAATAATCTCGACGATCAAAAAAGAAGTTTTTTGTCGAGAAAGTAAACAATTTGGAAAGTTCAAACTAATTTTCAACAGCTTTCCATTGTAAATTAAGCAACAACATGTACGACGAGACCTTAAACACAAAGTTTTAACCAATTCTGTTTAAGGAACGTAATTTCTCGATCATTTTCTGTATGTTATCAATTAAGGGGGAATGTTAGAAGAGACAAAGTCAAAAGGAATTTCTCATTCTCTAGTGACTAAAGAGATTTTCTGGTCTAGTTGGTAAACATCATAGCAGAATGGGGCCACCATACGTACCTGTTTGAGCAGGAGATCACTGTTGGCGGACAGGCATGTGACTAGATATTTCGTGAGGCTTAGGAACGACGTCAGCACTTCAGGCGTCAGGTGGTCTCGTGACGACCGCTGCAGCATGAAGGAAATCACAAGGAAACCGCGGTTCTGTATCATGTGCTGCTGAACTGTCTGCGACGTCTCGACCAGCTCACAGATAAATCCCAAAAGCTTGGCACACAGCGTCGGGTCTTTTTTGACGTCAATTCCCTCGTAGGGCATATCGAGCTGAGAGAAGAGCGGAAACAGAACTTGTATCCCACCGATGGAGTTCAGTGTGCAGTGGATGGAATGTGTAACAACAGCTTTGACATCCTATAAACAGAAATCGAAGTTAGTTGTCATGGTTATACTGGCATTATTTCTGCATAATGAAGCATTGCCACTTAAAATGCAGCAGAACGAGCTTTCACCTACGCTCGTTCATGTAGTACATGTTGCTATTGATACTTTACGAACGTATCATTTGGACTCACCTGAAGCATTAAGGAATGTGGAGTATGAACGAAGTAGGAGACGTTCCCTTTCGGTGCGGACTGCAGACACAACTGACCATCAGTTGCCACTGGATTGTACATAAACACAATGGCATTCGATAATTTTCCATCGTACAGCACCTGCAAGATTCGATTTCTCCGTCAGTTTCAAGGGAAGGCAAGCATTGTCGGACAAAACATAGGACAAAACCTATTCATTTCACAATCACTATCATTTGTGTGTGTGCTTGGCCTTAATGGGAGACGAGAATTGCAGCAATTTTGACAATGAGTTATGGTTCTTTGGGCAATGAAGTGGAACGCTTCACATCAAACGATCCAAATGATAACAAAACAAGTCAAATGAAACCCGGCAAAGACGTTTTGTGGTTTCCTAACGAACGCAAACTTAACAAAAGCTCTCACAACTAATTGAATACGAATCAAGGGTCGAATCTACTGTTGATTTAATTCATAACATTGACAACAAGGCTAGACAAATGAAAGATCAAAACTAGACTGTAACAAAATTTGTAAAATTATAACAAATTGGGTTGGTAAGGGCGGCATTGTTTGATAATAAAAGGGAAAGGTTGAAAGCTTAATACGAACTTGCAAGTTAGGATTATAAGATATTAAAGTAATTATGCAGTCACATAACTAACTTGTTCATCATCGTAATGTACAAATCTGACGCTATTCAAAGATCCAAAGTCTATTTAATCATTGAAAAGCCTTACAATTTGCTTTTCAATGAATGAAAACGTCATAAATTTTTAAAATTAGCAAGCACAACCCGACAAAAGCGGGGAAATATTTGCCAATCTCGTTCTGCATACATTTTCTGAAAATTGGGGAATCAAAATGTAACCGAATTTCATCATCGAAACACAACAAACAAGAAAAGTAAATTTGCTTCTGCCAGTCACAAAATAATTTTAACTGACGCCAGGCTGAACCGTCAGTTGGGGCGTTATCACAACGTGTCAAGAAGTCAAAGCGTAATATAGTTATCGAGACAAACAAGAAGGAAGTTCAAGCAAACAAACAAACATAATAAAAATTCAAAAAGGAATCACAAAATGTAAAATAAAGTAAATAAATAAACTGGCATGCTTACGGATGCAAGATTAAAATCGCTGTTAACTAAATTAAAATCGCTTTCATTGGCGCTGACAGCTGCTGATGTTCTAGCTACAACACTCTGCCCATTGCCCTCGTCATTTTCATTGTCGTCATTGATCGCCGTGTCCAAATTCATATCAAACGACGCTTGGGGCGAAAGACTCACCCGTTTGTGGTTGTCCGGTAGGTTCAAGTAACATTCGTTGTCGAAACGAAATTGCGACTGGAAATTAGGAAAGAAATAATTAAGTACGGCAACCGCTTCCGTTTGCTACTGCCAGCACAAAAAGTTGTTTCAGTCACCGCTAGAAGAGTCCACAAGAACATAAAAGCAACACAAAAACCCAAGACGAAAATTAAAAACGACTTTCGCCTTGTTCTGTTTAACTTTTCTTGTTGCTTTTAAATGTTTCAGCATTTTCTTGCTATCTTTTGTCGTTAGCAGCAAAAAAGTGAAGGAAGATTTTCGCCTTGGCTTCTAATTTATAGCGCTTCCTATTGAAGATGTCAGAGACAACACGAAGGAAACAAACTTGAGCATTTTGCCCTCAATTTTGTTACAAAGAAAACTCTTGCTATGTGCTTCTTTATCTCGGAAAAGTTCAAGCGAGTTGAACTCGATACTTTTTGTGTAACTAGACTAAACTTTATATTGGCAGCAGGCAATGATACACTACCAAGCCTAATACTTTTAAAATGTGCTGCATTTTCTCGCAAACTTGGCTGTGATACTCGAGTGCTTACACTACTGAGCTCATACGTCAACCAACCTACTATTGCAGGTGCAGCTCTACACAACGACAGTTCACTTTCGTTACATATGAAACCTTGTTCTCACTTAAAACTATTTTTTCTAATTGGAGACCACGTCAGCTTGCAGCAACTTCAACCTTGTCGAGATAAACAGCAGCTCGAGTAACTAATAATAAAGAGCGAGCTCTTGTAAGTTGCAAGCGCTCCAAGAGACAAATTACAACCAATATTTTCCTTCTTCGTGTAAGATTCTCTTCATCTCTTCAATCCTTCTGGCCCCTTTGTTGCTTCGGCTCTTAGCAACACGATCCGTGGTGTACGGAGAGGGTTTGAAGAAGAAAGAAATGTCGGAAAAAGAGCAGCCATTAGGTTGTGTTTTTGCTCCATTTACAAAGACATTAATTGTGACAGAAACAACTTCTTTTTGTTTTGACATTTCCATAATGTTGTTTTCATGGCATTCATTTGGGATAAACTTTTACTTTCTTTTATGCTTCGATGTCATAATCGGGTTTCCCCGGTAAAGCTTTTCACTCACCTTGTAACCCGGACCTAAACGGTGCATTGCACAGATCTGTTGTGTTGTTAACGACTCGCTGAACAGATAGATGGCTGCCATCTGACCGCAGAAGACCCGCTCTTCGTCGAGCTCGGGCGTCGCTCCGATGTAGCATTTGTCAAATGGCTTTAGACACGGCATCAGCGGCAAGGAAGGTCGGTTCAAAGACGAAGCAAAAAGAAGAACATTAATGATGAGCAATTAAAATTTTCGTATCAAAAGTTTTTCACTTCCTTTACGGTATCACTGCCCCTTTTGTTCTCAATTTACATCATTAATAAATTAAGCTTCTTACTTTGTCATTTCGAAATCATAAAAAGAAAAAAGGGAAAGACAACTTTGAAGCCTGAGCTTATTTTTAGCCAGAGACGAATGGTAGAATTATCGATTGTCAAGCAGATGAACATTCTCAGAATAACATTTGCGACGGAAAAACATTTTTTTTTATAATCCGGAACAGCTTTCATGATGAGAATTTCCCGAGAATTTCTATGATAAATATTAGCATATTTATGAAATCATTTCAACTTCTCCTTGACGCTAAGCGAAACTCACAATGTTTCGTTGAGAAATCGAGAAATATATGCACAGAGAGCGACACGACACCATTCCTTAACATTCCCCACCCCGTGCTTCACTTTTTTCCAATCCAGGAAACATATTTCACCATAAACATACACAAGATTTCTTTCCTTTCCTAAACGATTACAAAAAAGGACTTCTTCGCTATGGCATCTCTCTTGTTCAAATGTACATTTCTCCATCTCCCGCATCACTCCAGTTTTCTTGAACAAATATTTTTCCATTTCATCGTCTTCAGCATTCTTTATCATTTACAATTGACCTGTTTGGGCACTCGCAGAACCTTCTGATGGGCAACTAGATGGGAATTATACCCAAGCAAACTGCTTGAACTAGAAGATCTGAGAGTTCAAGACTTTTATTAGGACGCACGGTGCTTTTCGGAAGCTTTTTGAGTGGTCTAGATAACGTACTACGGTTGTGAAAGAATGAACATTGCCAATTGTTTTGTGACTTGTATTTTTTCAGCGCAACGCAATTTTATTTGATCGTACAAGATTTAAACACATGTGGTACATCACTAACGAAAGCTTCCAAAAAGTTCTCGATTTCTGACGTCAAATAACTCTAGCTTTAAGCTCTTCAAACTCAATTCAGAAGGTTTTTCTATTCTATTGAACCCCTGACGGACAGGAGAATTATTTAAATTCAAATTGATTTGATCCTTGAAAGTTTCCCTACTTGTGAATGCGTTATGTGACGGTATCCTTCATCCCTCTTGACGATTCAAATACTCAATTCGCAAATGGAAAACTGGGAAACGTCAACTTCGAGCAGAACAATCAGAATGTTGACCCAGGACTAAAGACGCTCTTCTACTTCACGATCTCCCTGGATACGCTTCAACAAGGGACACTGATTGATTCGGCTATTAAAGTGAAAAATGTCTCCTGCTGCATAAGGGCATCATGCTTTAAAGCTTCGAAATATCTAGTCACAATTTGTTTTCAAGCGAAAAATTAGGTTTTCTTGGAACTTGAAACATGACATTGACAAATGACAATCTCGGAAAAAATAACGTATAAGCCTTTCTCTATTGTCCAATTCTGTGGTTTTTTGTATCATTTCAAAAGAACCTTGCAGAAGGAACGAGGAAGAAATTCAGAAAATGTAATTACGAAATTCCACTCTCGTATTCAAATGTGAGCTTCTCAACTGGAAAACTATTTTCCTTGGATCGTTTGCATTCTTCGACGGCATCATAAGGGGAAAGCTCAATGACCCATACTAGAAAGTTTCACATATCTGTGGCATTTGCTTTATTGTTTTAACCTGAACTTCATACCGTAATGCGGATTTTTAATTTTGAGGTCGCTCGCAAGTGATGTTGTTTGATGAAAAAATGTCATCAGAAACACATCACTTGCGTACGCCCACATTTTCCATCAATACTTACGTCATTCGTCGACACGAACCACGCCATTTCCGTACTAGATGCTAACTGTCCATTAACCAGGCACTTGATTTCACTTTTCGTCCATCGATTATAAATATAAACTATGGCTATCATGTACCACTGCAGGAAAAGAAAGAAAGAGTTAGCAATGAATAACATTCAGACAAACTAGTCACCGAAGCCTGAAATTAATGTCTGTCGTCACATTTAGAGAGACGAGGCTATGAATATGCAATTCAATCTTTGGCACAAACATTTGCGTTGGAAATTTAAATTTTGTATGTGAGTAATTTCATTTTTAAAGTACTCTCTGTTCACAGAAATTGTATGTTTGAAGTTCAGGTAGCGCGGGCGGTGTTTGTGCTTCTGATTCATGCACCGTCCGGGCAGATATGAGAAGAGTTTGCTTCAGAGACCCGAAAAGGGATAAACCGTAAAGCCTTATTTGCAGGAGATGCTTGCAGCGAGTCTTTTACCAAGCTTCTCATTGAAACGGATGAAAAGGGGAAAATAAAAACCAACAAACTGAAACTTTTATGAGTTTCGAACCGCACATTGGCAGAGAAGTTTTTCACACACAGCGACGAAAAACTTTGCTCGACGATTAAACAAAAGAAAAATTAGATTAAAGAGGCAAAAATTACCTTTCTCGGTTGAAACTCATACTTGACGCAATGCTGGAAACCTTTTCCTTTCACCTTCATCGAGGTTAAGACGAGGCAGTTGCCAACAAAGTGTGCCGTGTAGCCGACGCCTTTTGATGTTTTAAAGCTGCGAAAAGAAGTCAAGAGTTATTAAATTTAAATTTCGAAGAAACAATCTGGAACGTGGATGCTGCATAGTCGAAAAGTCATCTATTTTACGGGGTCATAAACAACGAAACTCCAATCAAATCTCGAATCTCTTCGGCGTTAAATCAACGCTAAGGGGATTTCGACGGAATTAGCAATGAAATTTGATATGAAAAGCAGAGAACTTTCAAAACACCAACAAAGAAAGGGAAAATGTAAGAAAGAGCGCTTGATTAAAGATTTATGACGATCGATTTGCTACTGGTGAACGTAGCCGGGCCTTTATCTGCCAAATTAACCGCACCTATTCTTTTATTTAAATACTTTCGGAGATTTTCTTATGCCTATGCTATCTCATCTCGTCTCGTCTCGATACCTTTCCACTCTCTTTTTTTGATAAACTTTCCGTTTGATAAGATGATCCAAGAAATGGAAGGGACCGAGAAGTAGGAAAGTCACAAAGAAGCTTTTTGAATGATGTTTTTTTCTTATATCTTTAATCTTAGTAAAATTAAAGACTTTCGAAAGTCTCTTCGTCAAGTTACCTGCCCAACGAACGCCCCCAAAAAGGGAAGAAAACTTCAAGGCAGCAGCCAACGTAAGAATCTTATCAGAAATAAATAAATTGGAAAATATTTATTTGTGGCAAGTCCGACCGAGAGAAGACGAGGCAGAAGTGGGAAGAAGAAAACTATTATGAACGCTTAAGTAGGCAAGAAAGTAGATATTTTATTTTACTGTTTATATTACTGAAGTCGCTCTTTCTTTCTATTTTTTCGTTGCTGAGAGGATTTCCATTCATTTTAAGGCAAAATTGGGCGAAAAGAAAGCTTAAGAAAAGTTTTCTTCTTTGCAAGGGCTTTTCTCACATTGAATCGGATGGAAAAATTACATCAAATCGCATTTCGGACTTGCTTTCTATTGGATCTTCAAGTCGCTTTTTTCTGCTTCACCTTATTTCGGATTTCTCTCCTTGCGACTGCCAGCACATAAGAAAACAGCAACCAGGTCAGACAATAAAAAGGTAAATTGGATATCGTTGAGTCAGCCTTAGCCAAACAAATTCTTTAATAAAAGCCGAAAGGGAGCTTCCACGGCGATTCCTCAAGCGGTGGCTGGGAAAAGTTGAAACTGCTTGAGAAAGCAAGTTTGTTAAATTTTCTGACTGAAATTGCTGCAGACAGACAATCATCAGGGAGTATCATGGCTTGAGAAGCCACCAAAACTTCATTGAGGCGATCCTTTCACCGGACATCTTCAGGCCTGAAAGATGTGTAGAGTGTCGGAAGATCTTCCTTTTCTGATGATGATGATGATGAACTTCATCGATCGAGGCTAAAGATGCTGCAGTTGGATAACGTAGCCAGCTGCTGACGTCAACAAAACCTCATACAGAGAAATTTTTCGAAGATTCACCACCGAAAAGCTTAATCCGAGCCTAATCTCCAAAGTTTCAGTTTAGTCGTTCGTTCAACAATACATTTATTTCGACTTTACCAAAGTAGCAACATCCAACAAAGTAGAAGGCAATTCACTTACCAGTACAAGTACGGCTTTTCTCGCTCAATATTCACAGAATTTATCGGATCCAAACGAAACCCTGTTAAGTGACAACATAATTGATGGAATATTACGAACGTTTCTAATATTGCAGCGTTACTTACATGTGGTAAATGTAAATCCGTTTTCGTATGGCCACTTTGCTAATGGTGGTAGCACGATTGCCTGAACATAAGAAAGGAAAATTGCGATGAGAAAGAGCAGAAAACATTCTCGGGATTAAATGGAAGCGAAGGAAATCGAATAATTTAATATTTCAGTTATCATCCGCCGTAGAGCGATGCTCCGTAGTCCGGACTAAGCCGAAAGTGAACACGGATGATGGCATAGAGCGAAGGGCAACAGGGCAACAAGGAGAGATGGGAAAAGGCAGGAAGGAAGGAAGTATCTGATGAATATTGATGAACAAATTATTGATAAATGAAATTATCATCCGTAAAGGGAAGAGATGGAAAAAGTTCTTATTCAATTTCGCCGCAGACACATTTTACCATAAAACCAAATCCCAGAATGATTTATTTCCGTTTGCGCTCGGCATCATCCCTTACCCTAACACTAACGCACCACAGCGATAAAGAAGCGACACAAGGTCACGCTAAATAGAATAAATTAAGGGAGACTCGCAACGACGACTCAATCTCGTTCCACCTTCCGCGAAGGCATCAAATTTAAGGCATCCACTGAATATTTTAAGACTGACGCATCTTGACTTGGCTGTCTCGCCCGTGCTTCAAGAGCCCACGTCACAGCAGAAGTATGGAAATCGTTGCGATAACATCGTTTCAATTACGACAGCTTTCGAAAGAGGCGGAAGATTAAAAATAATTTTAGTCGCTTTTCCTGGAGCCTTTCGGCGTATAAACAACACAAGTGGCGTTTGATCTTTTTATCCATTCGGAGATCAAGAAGAAGAAAAACTGACGCTTCGCTTCCCACACAAGTGCTTTAGCTCTTTTTCCCAGCTCTTGAAAGCTCTTCAGCGACTCGACGAGCTTTTCTTTCGGTTTTATGACATTCATGGCTTGTAGTGCATGTTGAAGCGATGTCACCTTGGCTGCCAAAGTCTCAGACATGACAAGTGGGGATTGTGTTGAGAGGTTTTACATGCGTGACATTGATGGATGCCTCCCAAATGAACCAAAAAGTTTATAATTCTCTCGAGTCATTCATCACACACAGCGTCGCCTTGTGCCACATCTTCATATCATTGTAAACACAGTGTTATCAACAGGCCCAAAGGAAATGAGATGGAAGGAAGAGTTTTAATGTCGCGCCGTTGTTTGTTTTCTTCTGCGGGCTCTTCCCCATTCATCCCTCAACCCTCAAGACAATGTTAATATTAATGAAGTTTCTAATGGATGAATTTACATTTTTTTATTCTCCGACATTTTCCGATGTTTTCGTTATTTTCACTCGATTTACATGTGTGGGGAGCGCAAAAGCAAACATAAACATGTATTTAATCATCATTCAGCATTCATCAAATTGATGGAATAATCACTGAATATGTCTCTTCTGCTCAGCGCAATTTACGTCAGATGTTTACTTTTCCAAGACAGCGACGGGTGTACGAGATAAATTAAATCAGTGAAAATCAGAAAAGCTTTCATTCCGAGACCACCGAGCGGAAAATTCATGCACACCAGAAGGAAGTTTGTGGATCCTAAGTCCAACCAGGTCCCGGATAATTATCTCCAGGCTGTGTTTCTGGGATCTCTGAACGTCGGAAATGTTCCTTTCGCTCCCTTTATCCCGCTGTGTCTATTTTTTCACTTATACATACCGATCCCTTGCGTCCTGGAAAGCTAAAGAACACATCTGGGCCGTTTCGGTGTGGCATTTGACGAAGGACGTTGAGAAGCTTGGCGGAATGTCGTGGCTGTGAAGAAACAAGACAGAAAATTATAGCAGTGCCGTCAAAAAAATAATTTTCGAGAACCTAAAGGGCGGAAACTCAATTCATAAATGAAGATTTCATGCAAATCCTGAGACAGAAAAGAGTAAAGAGAAACTTTTTACGACCAATGTTTGACTGCTGGGACTGAAAAATATTATTTTTGGTAGAATCATTAATATGTTGCCACCCTAGAGGTGTGAACCGGTCGCTCTATTATTTTTCACCCAACTCTCGTACTCGACTCGAGAAAACTCCTTCAAAGTTCACCAGCAAGCTTCTTCTCATTCGAATAGAGGAGGGAAAACTTTTATTAAATTTTCTTCTTATTTTTCTGTTAACAATGATTTTTTCTGTCTTTGCTATTTACATATTTTGATAGCACTCATTGAACGAAGGGTCCTCAAAATTTGTTTGTGGAATGTTTGGAGAGAGTTCGCAAACAATCTCGGGAGTGCTCGAGTGTTACCCATAAATTTGGTTCACAGGATGCCGAACGAGTCGTCGGTCTTTTGTGCAAAAATGTTATTACCTTTATTGTAGGAAATTAATTAAAAATTAATATTTAAATTATGCTAACGCTTACGAACATTGAGGTTTCCAACCACACCACTCGTTTTAACGGTCGACATTCAGTTTGAGTCTCCGCCAGTATTTCATGAATAAATCACTCACCCATTTCCCGTTGTTGGCTTTCATTGCGCCAAAGAGCAGCTTCAGCTCCTTAACTGTTATACTGTAGCTAGCTAGAACGCCTAACATCTCAATTAACAAATCTGCGGAGCGAAAGAATATTTTCCAGCTGGTAAACTAAAGCAATTAAAAAGGAAACTTTCGACTTTACCTGCAACAACCAACTCGGCTCGATTCAACCGTAGCAGAACGTGTTCAATCAAACCAACTTCGGTGCATGCCTGCAGGTTTCGAACGCTTTTGCGAAGAATTGCGATGAAAACGCTCCATATCTCGGCCTGGAAGGTGTAAAAAACAAATTGAATTGAAGAAGGAGAAAGTTTAAGGCGATGTAAGCAAACGAATCTGTGTGCTTTATGGGTGCGGGGTTTATTTTCCTTTTATAATAGTTTAAAAAGGGGTTACTAGGGCAAGGACTTCTATCTCCTAAGAGATTTTGGGCTGACAAATCTGAAGACGAAGTTAAATTTGAATTTTTTATAAATTTTTGAACAGTTTTATAGCAGCTCTTCAGGTCAAAGACAGGAAATTTCGATATAATTACACGCCAAGACCTTAATGCTGTAGAGTTAACCTTTTGAGCATTCACAAAGCTCTGTTGTCGTTGAGCCGGGAGTTAAACCCTTTAAGAGCTTCAAATAGAAGAGATTGTTTGCTTACAGCATCCGAAAAGCTTACATCCAGTGATGTTAACATGAATCCATTCTGTTTCGCCTTTAATTAATTACATGACTATTAACTCACCTGCAAATTGGGCGGGCAATGGTCTAAAAGCTCCAGCATATGCCTGATGTTCTGTGCATCTTGTATCACAAAGTTCAACTCCATGTCAAACTCTCCGCCTACGAGCTAGAGGGAATAAAGGACCACATTCAATTAGTATAATGGCAAGTCTGGACTGGAAGTGTGTTACGAAAAACTATAAATCAACAGCGGAAATTTTGCAACAACAATTTCGTCCAAAAAAATCTGGGGAAATAAAAAAATCTCAGCAGGCGAAACGTCAATAAATTTTATTAATATATCTCGACGACTGGCGACTATTAACATCGATGGCATTCGCCGCTCTGACATTTTGTTGCGGAATGAAACCCCGGGAAGTGCTCTTCGACAGTAAAAATTATTCAACAAATTTTATTATTATAGTCGAACGTGCGCCTGGCTGGTTATGATTTTACATCAGCACATTGATATCGAATTTCACTTCCTCGAATAACTCAGGAGTCGCATAAAAAAGGTAACAAAAATAACAGAGATGGGGAAAATGTTATTGAAGCCGGCATAAAATAAAAAGTTACTATCGAGTTTCCCTGCCGACAGGTGCTTCGAGAGTCTCGAAGTGTTTTTGGACCTATAGCAGCTCTTGCATCGAGCACTCTCGCGGCTCCTGCGTGACGTTTGTCGGTTCCCATTTCTCCCCTCAGGTCCTCATCAGCAAGCACCTTTTGAGTGCTTTCGAGAAACTGAAACAGCTCAGAAATTGTGTCATAAACAGTATCATAACAGCATTTACGTGAGCGCTCCTTCTGTCTTTCCTTTCTCTCGATCAATTTCTAATTTTTCTCGAAATGTCAATTTCCTTCTGTTTTTGTGCGCCTCATTTCTCATCCTCGAGGAACATTCGCGGCGGCAGAAAACGCTTCAAAGCATCGACGATTGCTACACGAGCGTGAACAGTGTGCCGGATATTATTTTATAATTCTGTTTCGTTGATGTTTAACTTCCAGACTAACAAGAATTTCGTAATTGAGTGCTAGATTTTAGGGAAAATCTGTCGCTCATTTCTAATTCATGCGGAAAGCGCTTAAAAGTTAATCTTGCATAGTTAATAACGTTTAGATGAAGCGGCTCAAATCTTAAATACATCATGAAGCGTTGCCAGGAGCGAAGTGAATGAGTTGTGTAATGGCGCTATGAAGGTTTACGAGCGTAATCTCTCAGAAAATGGCCCAAGTATAGCACAGCAGTCGTGTGAACGTGCAAATTCCGTCAGTTTTCCAATCAACCAGTTGCCAACGCGTTCATAATCATCTGCCTGACTTCTGCTACACATAAAAGCATAAAACATGTGCCATTCAAAATATTATATGTTGAACTCCAACACGAAGGATTCTATTTTGGGGATAGCGTTTCATTCACGACAACTCATCCGCCCCCTCGCTGCTCTCGCCCACCCTTGATATGATTTAGCAAAGGAATTCTGAGAAGTTTCTTGACAGCAGAGGGAAAAATGTGCCGTGGAGCAATATAAATTCAATAATTCCTCAGACGTTCTCGTGAAATTTATGGCGCTTTCATGGTTCGATCTAAACAATTAAAAACAATTTTTTAGAGAAAACTTTTCCGTTCGAGGCTTCTGCTGTCGAGGCTGCTGCTCGGGGGAAACATAAATTCCAGGGCGTTGGAATGGCGGAAACTCCGTTACGCCGGGGGTCTCTTAAAGTTTGTAAATGTTTCGACGTTTAATGCTGTTGTTTTGCTAATAAAGCGAGGAATTTATGTTCCATCGTGTCAGTTTAAGCCATAAAATAAATAAAACGAAGAAAAAGACGCTGATCCCGTCGTCAGACATCAGACTCGCTCGTACACACATGAAAGTGATTTGATTTTCCTTGCCGTTCGCTTCATCTCGGCTCAAGTTCTCAAGATTTATGCTTTTGCCAGTGATGTATTTACAAATTTGCAAACACATGAAATTTTTCTACGATTCCCTTGCTTGCGTCGTTTCGCTTGTGTCGGGGATAAATTTCCACTTAATCATCACTTTTTTGGTACGTTCTTTCATGTTGAGCAGCGAACGGCAGAAATTCATCTGATTAACATCACTTTCCATCATCGGAGAAAAAAGCGCTTATCGTTCGCTTCGACGACGAAAAAATCAACAGAAAAACATTTAAAGCTCAAACGAGCTTCTACCCTGCTTTCAACTCACCGAAAAAGCTTTTAAGAACACTAGACACTGAATAATGCCTTCCATCGTGTCGCCGGTTAAGCAGAAAGTTCCGCTCAAGTGTCGACCTTTGCGACCAAACACTGTCGACAAGGATGCTTGCACCATCGCACGGCGATGACTGGCAAACTGAGATGACGTAGCGAGAGCATTTGAACTCGTCGTAATCGCTCGGATTCTTTTATCACATATTAAACGATCAATAGACTCCATAGTTAAAAGTTACATTTAAATTCGTGTATGAATTAATCTTAAACACTTTCGAGTATGATGATCTGTGGGAGGAGAGAAAATTTATGGATTTGAAGCTCGCCCGATGAATTTCAAATCAAACGGATTACTTTCCATTACTGAAGATCAAGATTCTCATGCAGAAAGTTAGTTTTCCCACAGATTAAAAGCGACCCTAATTTTCTAGCTAGATTCTCCCCCTTTAAAAAAGGCGAAGCCGCTTTCGTGATTTTTAAACTTTTACATCGTTCATCATTCCCTGCGAACCCGAAAGCCGAGCTTCATGAAAATCTTTTAAAGCGAAAGGAAAGAAGTGCGAAGAAGAAGAAAAATTGTGTAAGTCATCTCACTCGTAGCCTTCCCCCAACCATAACAAAATGTTGATCGGTACATGCTTAAGTGCTGGAATTATGGCATTAAATTTGAATATTTTCCCAATAAAAATGAATAATGTTTGAGATATGTTCCTGCGCGCCATTTTCTACGCGACTGGGAAAGTTGTGAATGCGTCAATGGAAAAGTAGAAGGCAATTCGAGACGAAAATTGATAAACGCGACGACTATCTGCCAAACTCTGAAGGGAAATGTTCCGCAGCCAAACGTTTTCGCAAGAGTTATGAACAACGCTTGCTGATAAGAGAAGAAATCTATTACACGGTGGAAGGTGCAGAAAATTCCGCACAATGCCTCGGCATTAAATCATTCGAAGTATTCGCAGTAGGATCAACAAGAACCAAATTGTTCATATTTCATGGGAAAATGTGCGAATGACGTGTGGGTTAAATGGTAGGTGAACAGAGAATTTATTTCTCGGATCTCCAGGAAAATTCCGGCGCTTAAGCAATCAAGGAAACTGCTGTGCTTTGTTCTGTAAACTTGAATGCATACAAAATGGAATGCTGTGGCTATTTAATCATAGACTTGATTTGTGTTAATGCATTGTTTTGGGGTTGACTGCGTTGGAAGTTTAATTTGGGATTTGTATGTTCTAAGATAAATTTTAAAGAGCTTGATTGTTCAAATACAGTATCGAAAAGTTATCCGAAAGGCTATGTTTGCAGATTCAATGTGTTTGCACTGACAAAAGTGTTGTATATTTCATGAAAACTGCAATAGACACCACTTATGACCTTGCCCATCGCTTAATGGTACCAAATTCTTGAACACATTCTTCGGCAGCATGAACGATGATGCTAATGTTCATAATGGAAAGTAATGCGTGTTTCTAAATTGAAATTCGTTGAACACTCCATCCTTACATCCCGTTTCTCAGCTACAATGTTTTATATTCAAATGTTATCACACGGCATTGATTATATAAAATATACGTTCGCGATGTTTTTTATCTGTTCGCTGACTTTCGAATTATGACGTTTCACGGTTCTACGATTCTTCTGCGTTAATGAACCACGGAGCAGGACGCGAATAATTCTGTTTGAATGTGATAAACAGTCAGAGAGTGATTTAAAACGTTTAAATTACGAAAGCACACACACCACAATTTGTATTTATATTAATGAGTGTTTTTGCTTATTTTGTCGTTGGCACTGTTTCAGCTGCAATTCCGCTAATTCACTTATGATTTCGAAGGTATATTTGGTTAAACTTCACAACTCGTGATTTTCGAGTTAAAAACTAATCAATTCGTCTATCTAGACCGTCGTTGTCTTTGCGAAATACAATTTTTGCTTTGCTTTCACTAAATTTTTTGCTGGCGCTCTCGCATTCAACACTGCTAACGCTATCTCTAGTTTTATTTCTTGTCATCTAGCGCTTTAACGTTATTATCGTACATTCTTTTTATTCCACACAACTTTCCTCTCGCTTGCATCCCTTTTTTCTGCAACGTAATGTTTTTTAATTTTTTTCTCTACGTCTCTACACACACGGAGCTGGGGAATTTATGTTGCCGCTGATATGAAAAATATTTTCTTATTATTAATATCCACATTCACGGATGACGAATTTTCACTATGCTCGTTATGCTTTCGGTTTACTGCTAAATCACTACTTCGCCATTTCGTCTTTCGGATCTCGTTGCTAAAGTTACTCGCACATATTCTATCGAAAGACGTCTCAGCGATTTCGTCGTCTTCGCTTCGGAACTTGTGGAACTTATTGTTGCTATTGTTGTTTATGTCGTCGATGTAGTTGAATAAATTTGATTCATCACGGTTAAGTGACATGAGGGATGTGGAGACGGTGAATTTACTAATTGGTTTCTCGAGTATGAAGCGCTTTCGCTCAATTAGCTTCTTTGAACTCCTCAAGATGCTGAGCGTATCGTCGACGAAGATGTCGTCAGCTGTGCTGTAGCAACTACAAGGACCTGATTTGTCTACGATCTCATCATCAACTTTATCACTGGCTTCTGAGCCTTCACATTCATTTTCACATTGGTGCTCTTTAGATTTTTCGTTCAATTCGTCGTTATCGTCTTTTGATTCGCCGTTTAGATGATTATGGGGCTGGTATGGCAGCGGATGTTCATTGTATTGAAAGCATCCTTGAAAGACACCCAACAGTTCATATGCACCAAAACACAGGCCCAGTACAATCAGTAATTCCATAGTTCTTGGGCATTAAACATCTCTCAACGCGAGTTTTTCGAAGGAACTGCTTTCCCCATTCTCCTAGTCTTCCCCTGAGCTAGCGTCGCCGTATTGTCGTGCTTTGCATAATAAAGCAATTGCAATTGTCCTTATTACGTTTGTGCCACTGCAAATCACTGCAATTAGATTGCCGTCAACGATTAAATAAATTATTCAGTTCCGATTCAATGCATTCGAATCCCAACCGAGTGTTTTTATAGCGGAAAATTTCCACAGAGCGGGCAAGGACGACGAAGATCCAAGTTAATAATTTATCTCACTTATCTCGCCTTGCTTCTTTATTCTCCGCCACGACTCAAAGAAAAAACGTTTCATCTGATTTTGATCTTTATTATTGTGAACATAATGAAAACGATTTGTAACACTCATACTGTTCTATAACACTGCCATCTCACTCACGCCACGACTTCACGGGCAAAAGTTTAACAAAAAGTTCATTTGAAACTTCCCTAAACCCATTCAAGGCTTCTTAAAGACAACTCAAGCTCCTTTTGCCGTTTAAAGCCGTTTACATGCAAGCGTTAGTTACGTTTCGTCACAAGACTTTAGTGGTTTGGCTTGGAAAACTCTACTTCATGATTTATTGTGTTAGTTCCGTTTTGCGGGGAAGTCTCTTGAAAGACCCTTTCACCACCCACATTCATCCACACACGTTTACCACACAAAAGAATCCTTCCGAGATAGCAACAAAGTCGAACATAGTGGTACACACACAAGCCGAGCTAGAAACCAGGAAAGTTCAGTTGGAACGGGCCGAAGGGAAAACTTTTCACCTGGTTTTCAATGCCTAACCCAATCACTTTGAGAGGTTTTTGGTTTATTTCTGAACTTCTAACAAAATAAATTCATGAAAGTACCCGGAAAATTTTCGACTTCTCGGACAAATCTTTTAATTTGATTTTTTTACCTAGAGAAGTGCTTCGTAGAAAGCGTTCGTCATCAGATCAACATGTCTCTGTAAAATTATCGTCCCTTGGCAACATATTGAACTTCTACACAGCTGCGAAAAATGTGAAAAACGGAGAAGAAACTTTGCTCATGCATGCAAAATGGCAAAATGACACATTTCGTGAATAATTTGAAATTTTGTTCGAACAACAAAGGATGCTTTCATTCACAAAAAGAGACAGAATTTTCGACATGAGGGAACAATCAAGCACGAGTAGAGATCTGAAGAGAAATTCGAGCATAATATTGAGTATGAAGGGTGGCTTGAATGGCATGATGTATGCTAAACCCAATCAAAATCGTTCTCAATCATTTGAATTCAGCTCCAGATGAAGTTTCCATAAATAAAGCTTAAACGAGTCGTGTGTATCGCTTTTCTCAGATGATGCGGAGTCAGGAGTTGACAATTTTCAGCCTCGAGGCGGAAGTATTTTCAACGTAACGTTTATGAAAATGAACAACCCTTCTAGGAAACGAGATTGCTTGAGACCTGCTTCTGGCCTGCTGTGCCAGAGCAGAACGCTTCCAGTGTTTAATTTTCAAAGCATGAATTGCAATCAATTTTTCGTCCGAAAAAGTGTCATTTACATTCATGAGGGAAGCTTTTGTTTAAACAAGATGAAAATGGGAAGGAAAAAGCACAAACGAACGTGTCGAATGAAACAAAGCAAGACGAATGTTAATCATAAACACTTTCACTTCAGCACATATGGGGCCGGAAGAGAGAAGCAGTTTGAACCGGGGAGAGGAAATTTCAGCCATCAATTCGGGTCACAAGGGAGAGAAATACCGAGGAGCCATTTCTCGCAACAATTCAATTTGCAAACAAAGACTTTTTTACTGTCGAAGCTGGTGAAGAATGAGAGAAATTTCAATCTGCGACGTTAATAAATCGCTTGCAATCGCACGCCGAAGCACATTTTCTGGCAATTTTCCATCGGTTTAGCATAGAATTCATCTCTTGCTCATCCAATTAACTCGATCAACTTCTTTTCATGACGCTGTGGCGGAAAACCCGTTCAGCCGAAATCAATTTGGCTTCACCCGAAAAATACCTATTTAAAGTAGGATCAAACCAAAAGGGATGTCTCGGTACTCTAATGCCTATAATCGACGAATTATTCGATCATCTACTTGATTGAGCGTTGATCTCAATATTCAGTTCGTCAATGCCATCAAAGTTTATTCGTTTTCAAAGGATTTCCACCAGTCTTTTGATCATTCTTGACATGAAAAACTTTTTCTTCTCGACTGATGTTCAAACATATGAAAGCGAGTTCCGTGATTTTGTTTTAAATGTGCCATTTTGAAATAAAAATGAAGGAAGGCAGATATTTTCCGTCCCAAAACACCCAAATTTCATCACAACTTGCACTCCACACATGCAAACTTCCGTAATAGCTTAAATAAACTTCACATTTAATTAAACTAATGCTGAAACCTGCTTTCGGAGCTGTTGACGTTGAAAATACATCAGCTTTAACCGCACAGTAGCGCAGTTTCAAACATTTATTTTAGAATATTTTGTGTTTTCTTTCTCTATGGCTCGCAAAGTCGCTCAAAAACGTGTTTCTGCACATATTTTGTTCTGAATTTGCTATTTCGATTCTTGTTTCGCTGCTGTGTTTGTTTAAAAGTGTTAAAACCGAACGGAAAAACTTTATTATTATATTTTTTCGCAGCAAGCCTGGTGAACTTTAAAAAGCTTTTAGAGTTTCAGGATTTTTGAAACGGATTTAGTTTTAGTGGGAAAACTTTTAACATTTGAAGCAGCATTGGTTTCATCAAGGACTTCTTTCCGTGCCCAGACAGATTTGATATTTGTGAAAGCTGAAAAGAACAATTAACTACTAAAAGCTTTTTCCAAGCTTTCTTAATTTTCATAGACATTTCAGCTTTGTGCTGGTAATCTGAACGTCTAGTTGCATAGAGAACTGCTTGGTTCACTAACAAGGCTGTTAAGGTTCAAAACTTTCAGAAAGTCGGGTGTGGAAATTATTTCCACAAACCTGAGCTTTAAAGCTTTTAAAACAAACAAACCGAAGCTTTCAAAAGTGGTTTAGCTGTTGTTTGCATCGAAACTATTTCAACTGGAAATCCTCGTTAAGAGGTGATCGAGTTTAACGAAATTTTGTTAGACTTTCGTAATTGGAGATTTTCCTCTCAATCAACGCGCTTTTGAAATGCAATTCCACTCGTGATACTAAAAAGCCGGGAAATTGATGTATGCAAAATAAACGCAATTAATGATCGCCAGTGTGCACATCTCATTTTCCAACTTAATGATCTCGGATTTCGCGTAAAAAGCGGCAGCAAATTAAAAATAAATGCGATACAAGAATTTTCAGTTTCATGTCCTTTTTGCCGATAAGCCGCGAGTTTTCCGCGATGCAATTATCGAGTGCGTCGGAAAATCGAGGAAAATCCTTTCAATCCCATTGAAAATACTTTTTGCATGCATTTTTCGTAAGCTTTTTATCGCGCACTCATTTCAAGCATAATCGAACGGGGCACATCATTTTACGAAGCCATTAAATGTAATTTTTCACTCCGAGGTTTGCTCTCACCCCAATTTCGATTTGGGTTAAATGGTTAAATTTATTTCAGACCCGACTGCTTCGAATGATGTTGATTCTAAACATAAATTCGTGCCTTCAATTTGCAAAACAGGAAAAAATGTTTCGATTTATTTTGTCGCAAATTTAAAATTTTGAGTGAATCGAGGCGAGAAAACGACTAGAGCAATAATAAAAAATCGATTCCAATTATTTTCACTCGAGTAAGTGGGAAGCAAAGAAGCTTTACGTATGTGACGTGTTTTTATCCAGATAGCAGGCACATAAAAAACTTTTCTCCGTCAAGGCGGCAACAGCAGCGCACTTTAACGAGAATCGAAAGATGAATTTCCCATTTTCGTGCGAATAAAGGCACGCAAAAGGACCCGAAAATCCGACACAAAGTGTTGTCTCGGAACCATGAAAACTTTCGACATGAAAATCGAGACTTGGAAACTAAAACGACAGAACACGAGCAGAATTATTTACATGTCGATTCCGTAACTCACGGAAAAATAAGTTTCACATGGCGTAAGTAGACACTTTTGCGGATATCGACCGAAAATGTCACACTCTCAGCTTGAAAACCAATCGATCATCAATTACTCACAAGTCTGAGCTGGTGAACTTGGTCCGCTCGCGTAGACCCACATCATCACTGTCTTATGAAGGCACCGATGTAACCTTCTGTCATGCCATTCCCAGGAAAATTTTGGCTCGGAAAAGTCGTTAACCGTAGAAAGGTAGTAATGCCTACAGTGCAAGATAAGTTGAGCAAGACACTCGATCTGGCGAGTGAGAAAAACGAGATTACGACCTAGAAAGGAGCTTTAAAACTATGGCAATGACACCTTTTCACACCAATCCGGTGTTGGCTCCTAAAACTGTCACAAGCAAAATCTAATAATTCATATCCGAGTATTTGGAGCATCTGATGACTCCATTTCCACAACTTCATAACGTTTTCGCAATCATCGACACCCGCTTCTTATTTTGTGACAGGAAAAAGGTCCGGGATGCCTTCCGCTCGTCGATGCGAAGACATCAAATTGGTCACATCAAGCACCCACTGACAACAGTATCATCACAGTTGTCTGCCTTCTCAAGATGGCTGTCAAGGCGGCTCCGTCAACCGACAGCTCATGACATGCAGCAGACATTTTTCTTTTCGCACTCTCTGCGTTTGTTATTTCATTTCCCGACTCCAAATTAGAACATTATCTCCGCAACTTTTTTCATTATGTCCCAACTCGTCTCGGAATTATCATAATGACATCATGAATTGTCACAGCAGCGACTCATTTTCGTCCGAGCGGATAAAAACAGGCAGCCGGGCTTATCGCACAATCCGATGATTTTAATTTTCTTTCTTGTCCGCTTTCACGCACGCTGGTTCCTTTCAAACCCAACAAAACCCGGATGAAGAACGCTTTGTTTGCGAGGGCTGAACCCGTTTTAAAAATAAGCTGAGTAAATAATTCAATTTTGTGCCTCGCATGTGAAGCCTGCCGGCTAAATTACTGTTTGGACTTTGCGATTTAGCCATTTTAATTACATCCTAAACGTTTTTCTCGCTGTTCCGCGTTCTTTTTTGTTTCGGTTTGTTAAGTTTAGCCTCGGAGTAAAAAGGAAAGAAGGAAAATTTTACTCATTAGCAGAAGTGCCTGTAATCGCTCTGCAAATGATGTTGAATTATATTTTTCTTTGCTTTTCTTCCCGACAAAGCCAGGGGAGGCTAAGAGAGAGGGAAAACGTGTGAAAAGGAAAATGATTCGGGGCAAGAAGTTGAAAGGTTCAGGGTCGTGGCCAAACAGAGAGAGTCGTTGCCAAATAAAAAGCCCTAATTTGCTCTACATTTTCATCGTGTAGAGCACAAAGTGGAGCGAACATACATTCACATTAGCTGCTTTACAAGTTCAGCTTTTGTTCCATTGTGCTCTTGTTCGTGGGGCTGTGGATGGTTTAGCTTAATGTCAAATTATTTTCCACCTCTAAAATGTTGTGCAGCAAGGGCTGGCGAAGATGACTCGTCGCATCCTCCCCGAAATAATTTAGTTTTTACGAGCGACATCATAACGTGCACGCTTTGTCTTTGTGTCTTCACAAGAACGCGAAGTTTTTTCTGTGCTTCCTTCGTCTCTGTTTTTATGCGATAATTATTTTCGTCACAGTGCGGCCTGTGGTATGGGGACGTCAAGAAAATGGCAGAAAAGCTTCCACGAAAAAAATTAAGAACAATGATTTATGTGGTGCGCCATTAGGATCACTTTCCAACTTCGAGAGCTTTAAAAGAGCTTAAAAGCTTTATGTGTTTTCCCTTTCTCATGCTTGACTCAATGATGAATACAAACAACACACAACACACAACTCATCCATCATCTCTCTAACGGTATTTGCGAGCGATGAGGCTGTTACAGGTTGAAAATCTCTTTTGAAACAACCACGATTGTCACAACCTTCATTCACTTTGTCAATAACCAAAATCTTTTTTGTGAAAGCTCGAGAAATCAATGATAAACGCTCAGCTTTGTAATTCTAAGCTTTTAAGCCACGACCGGTACAAGAAGACAATCTCGCCAAGGAATCCCATGACGTGGAATTTCTCTTCTTGTTTTGTTCTCCATCGTTTTCCCCTGTTTTCCCTTTAACGTAAACACACGGAGCAAACATCAACAATAGAATAACAATGAAAAAGGGTAAAACATCACGTTAAACACAAGCACATTTGAAAAGGAGTTGTGAGAGTTAAAGAAGAAGAAGACAGGAGTCGTAAAATTCTTTCTTGCAGGATTTCTAGTAAAATTTGATTCTTACACGCCAGATTTACGTTGCTTCGTCGAGATGGTTTCGTAACAAGGAATAAGAAAAGAGTCAACAAGCCGAAATGAAAAATGCAAAGATGGGAAAAATCCTTCTCGAAGCTTCGGTTGTTTATATTTTATTCAAAGAGTCTCAACAGTGAAGTTACAATTAGTTGACTGCCGACTTGAGAAAAATGGTTTGTTTACAACCTTATCTTGTTCGATGTTATTTTTTTCCTTTTCGGGGAAATTCTTGAGAACTCTAAGTTGATTGTGACAAAGAAATGGCGAGTTTTGCAACAAAAGAAAGCGAAAAGGATCCTTATCAAAATCATGACAATTCCTCTGCTCTCGAGAAGAAAGAAAAGTTTTCTTCTGGTACATCTTTGGGCTCCGACGGAGATTATAAAGAAATTCTTGCTGCTTTTCGCAATTTAATAATAAAAATGCTTTTCAGTCGTGAGGCAATCCCACCCATTTCAAGTTGGAGCTCATGCTTTTGTGAATAAATCCCTATCCAAGGCATGAAGAAAAGTTTTTAAGTAGACGAAGAATTTCTTCGAGACGAAATTATCAGAATTATTCAATTAACGATATCCAAGCGGTTGCGTCCGTTCTCTTCATTTGCCAAAAAAAAGTTAGTTCTCAACTCGAAGAATGTTAATGAAAACATTTTTCCCTCCGTTTAATCAAATTTGTCATAATAATTCTTAATTGATTTTCTTCTTCTCGCATTTTTCCTTTCGCGTAAATTATATCCCACGTTGAATTTTCAAATGGAATCTTCAAATAGCTGCCCAGAAATGGAATCACGAGGGTGAAAAGGCAAAAATGAAGCTCCTAAAGGAAAATTCAAATATTTTCGGAAGCAATTTTCACTCAGCATTCAAGAGCAGCGCGAATTATTTGTCGTGCTGAGAGGTGGCGTGAAGTAGAAGGCATGCAATACGTAGCACGGTAGAGCGAGAAGACCAAACAAGCAATAAATTCGCCAAGCATTCAGATGTGAAATGAAATTTTACACCAAGCAACATTTTATTCTTAAACATTTTTCTTTGCTTCCTTCTTTTATGGCAACAACAAAACGAAAAGTTTTTTGACACTGGATGGAGAGGCGGGGCGTATACGTGATTTGAGTCACAAAATGTTGTTTAATGACTTACGAATAGATAAAATGAAATGAACAATGACTAAATCTAGTTCAAACAGTTAATCTAATGTAAGAGAACACAACATTGTCTCAATTCAGTACAAAATAACCATCTGCAGAAATTTTAACATAACCGAAAGATTCCACCGTCTCTAATCCAGTAATTGACATTTCCCACAATCAACTCCCATAAAAATATTTCTTTATTCTCGTCTTTAGCAAGGTTTTTAATAATTCAAACTCTGACGGCTTTTGCAATCTCCTTGTTTTTCTTAAGCTATTTCTCCCGAGGCACTTATTTTCCATTAATCACAGCCTGAACTTTCTCTGAGAATTCTGTAAATACATTCAGGGATGGAAGTTTAAGTATAACTCATAATTGACGCCAAGCTGATGTGCGCATTATTAGACACGAGAGATGAGAGTAGTGGATAGCAGAATGGAACCAAATGAACCGAATATTCCGGCCTATCCTGTCCGATTTTGTCGATCGATACATTTTTCATAATCTGTTTAATTTTATCCGTTTTTATCGTTCGTCACTTGCAAAAGTCTTTATCGTTCGACTCTTGTCCTGCTTCGATCTCATTAATAAATAATTTACTTAACATATTTTTTCCATGAAAACTTTAAAGGCTCCAATTTTCTCGCTCCAAGAGGCACTTAGAAAAGTCAAAAGGTTGGGATAAAACTTCCAAAGCTTAAGAAATTTGAGTCACCGAGTCTTGAGTTAATTTCTAGAGATAAAGTTTGAGTTCCGTTCGGAGAAATTTACATTTATTCAAAACGGAAGCTCGAAACGTCCTACCGCAGCAGAATTCTCGGAGACAATTTTGGAGTAAAAAGTTTGTCGGAATTTGGGGAATTTAATAATTAAATTAAAATGCCGCTTTGTGGGATGAAGGGATGAAATTTCATAAAGACTCTTTTTATTGCCCTCTTGCATTAATTGACAACAACACAGAGCGAGGTTTAGCTCGCTCCATCGTCACGGCAGAATTTTCTCGATAGAGGTTTAATTGAATTTTCTCAATCCAACCAAGCTGAGTGTTCTGAAAAGCGTCTTGAGCTTTTGCAGATAGCAAACAATTTGGTTATTAATTGAAATTCGAGACTTAATTTGGATCACTCGTAATCTGCCTGTGACTGAAGCCATGCGAATAAAATGAAGCAGAGGAAAAGCTGCCACGACTTCATTGAAATCAACTGCTCGAGACGAGCGCGCACAACGAACAAGAAAGTTTATAATGTGAATCAAAATTTAGCATGTAATTAGATACGCTGAATTAGGTAAAAGGTTCTTGCCTTGCAAAAAAGAGAATCACGGAGCGCTGGTATCGGTTGCGATATCGTTAGAATTGAATTGTTGTGGTTTTATTGTTCAACTAGCTCTGGTATTTATGCGAAGCTATTTCGTTTCGACATTTCGGGAATGCGTACAAACCACAAGATAGACAACATTTCCGAGCTTATTAGGTTTCTAAATGCCAATTTCAGTGTATCGTGCGTTGAAACTGTTGCTAACCGAAAGAAATGCCTACAAAACAAGCGTGTCCGTCTATTAACTGTTCAAATTGAAAGGAAATTCACGAATACATAGCAACCCACAGCTTTCACCATATCGCATTGCTGCCGTCCTTTTTATGCTTGGACAAATCCCGCATTATTGATATCTTTTACATCAGTTTTCTCCATCATTTCACTTCAAGATTTTGCAGTTAAATAGGAATACCCATGGTTACGTATTTATTGGGAATGGCGGAATGCCTGCCATACAATTTCTCAACGATTTTTGTGTATCGAACATACAAATCCACATATTGAAACCTCAACTTCCACCGCTTCAAATTCTGTTGCATTGCATGACAATAGAGATATTCTGACGATGACAGGCACAATGAGTGTCGGTAGATCCACAAAATTAGTTTGCGGAAAATGAAGCCGATATTGAAGACAACGTTTTTTTTAATACTGAATGCAAAAATTTCAGTAAAAGCTGACATGAACAGAAGATTTAGGGCGGAACATTATTAACCAGAATCCATATCGCGCACAGGCATCCATCCACTCACTCACTCTCTGAAATAAATCAGAATTTCCGGACTGGAAGAAGCAGCAGCGATGTTCATTGTCGAGAGTTGGAGAAACAAAAATCAGACATTTCAGCGCGATGAGTGCGCTTAAAAGTCATTAAAATTACAATTTTACAACAGAGATAGGATTTGAATGCATCGAGCGGTATCATCATAGCAGAATGTATCTGCTATCGTCTCTGCAAGAGTTCTGCTTTTGTTGAAAATATGCTGATTTCGAGTCTGTTGTGATCAGTCGCTGCGACTTTTTTGTGTTGGCTTATTTAAATTGTTGCAGCTCCGAATGCACAAACATAAAAACAATTTCCCTGCCGAACATACATGCTACGTGCATGTACGTATCGATGTTAAAATATATATTTGCAGTTTCGATTAATATTTTTATGTTCAATTTCACTATCTCGACGCTGTATGGAATGTTTAATACTGCAGAATCATCACAAAAACGCTTTTTTATTATTTGTGTATTCACAAAATGTACACACGTCGAGTGGCAGGGGGAGATTTATGTATCACCCACGAGGTTGGAAATTTAAAGCTCCACCAGATACAAATATTTCCATCTCCGCTATTCAGATTTCGTTTTCATTCGCTTTCCAGCGTTTATAACTGTTAAACCAGCATATTTATTCAACAAAATCTTTCATTGCAGGTTGTGTTCTCGCTACCATTAAGGAATGAACAATTTCCTAACATTTTCTTTTCTCTCCGACTCTCCGCGACTCATTCGGTCTGATGATGATGACGATGATGCGAACAGCATCAAATAAAGCACCTTGTCTTAGACAAGATTACGTAATGAAACAATATTCTTTGTTTTGTAATTTTCCTGTCAAACTTCACTTTTAGCTTTCAAGCTGTTGATTTGAAAACTTCGAATCTAGGTCGGATGTGTTTAAATCTTCTCGAAATTTCTGAACAGCTTCTGTTTACGAACAACACACGAGCAGCGCCCTTTAAAGTTTTCCGCGCGCGGCACAACAACAAATCTTCACTCGCAGAGTTTTCACGACTTTAAAGCGAGCTAACCATTCTGTCGAATGTTTTTTCTGCTTTATCACAAGATGAAACACTCGCGCTTACAAAATTTCTCATTTATTTTATTTGCTTTTCTCGTTTTTTTCATTTCATTCAATTTGTTTTCCTTGTTTTTTGCTTCTTCCGAGTAAGAGAGAGGCGCTTATTTTTCTGCACGCATCAAGCAAACAAAAGGATTTTCCTCATCAATTCCTTTTCTCGTTTTTCTTTGCCTTTTCTCGCCTCTTTTTATCAGCACCGAATTGCTGGCGTATTTCTCCGCTTTTGTTTCTTCACAAAATTTCGTCTTTTCCACTTCGCATCACAAAATAATCATTGTAATCCCTTAATTAGCTGGTTTGCTAAGTTCATTTGGATTTGTTCACGGCCGATTCATCCGACTTAAAGCGACTTAGACCCGGGTAAGCTTTTTTCTCTCGACTTCATTCCAGCACGGTTCGCGACAAACTGTCTCTTTCCTTCTCTGTTACATCTGATGATAAAAAACTTTTCTTGCTGTGTTGCTTCGAAAGCTTCCCATTGTACACGCTTCCAGTTCCATCAGACTACGAAGACAATTCAAAAGCTTTTGGTGCCCATTGAGCAAAACTTGCTGGAAGTTATTAGAGATTCGGTGGAATGTAATCGTGGAACGCTTTCCTTGCACCGCTGCACTTCCTGTTGCAGTCACAATCATCGGATGACTTTCCATTCAGTGTCTCGTGAAACAGTGTTCAAGCCTCGAGCAGCCGCTTCCAGTTTCTCCTAATCACTGCTAGCGCCACCCTT
The DNA here is from genome assembly GCA_000775305.1 of Belgica antarctica. NCBI lineage: Eukaryota > Metazoa > Arthropoda > Insecta > Diptera > Chironomidae > Belgica > Belgica antarctica. The sequence goes on from JPYR01000339.1 coordinate 64,417, forward strand.
CCAAAGGATTCCCAACAAAAGCACTGCGCAAACTCGAAAGCTTCCAGCCTAATTTCACCCACATTTATAAGATGTTTTTGCCTTGAACACATTATCATCAGCTCGCAGTCACAAGAAAAATGAAATACCGAAAATATTGTGTAAATAAAGCAATTATGGAAAATGCAACAAAAACCACCCGACGCGAGCTTTTCTTATAAAAGCTACTGAAAGTTGCCTTTTTTAATCCGCTTCCCAAGTTCTTCGAATCATCGCTGTCGGAAAAGGAGAAAAAGAAAAAAGCGGAAGGGGCGACGGAACGTGATTTTTAATTTCACCAGCATTGCAATAAACATTTTTACATCCCTCATCACTTGTGTCAAGCGAGCATTGACATTGCTTTTGTCTCGCACGATTTTATTGTTTTTTACTCTTCTGTTATTAATGTTTTCTTTGATGCTTCCTGCATTGTACCTCCATTGTGTTTATGTGTTTTGTAGTAATCCGAGCTTCATTTCATTTCCTTCTGCTTTAACCGTTTGGCATTCCCGCTTGCCAGAAAGCTCATCTGTTCCTTTCAGGCTTGCAAAAACAAGCAATTCTCCGTTTTTGTTTCTTTCGATCTCTTTCTCTCCGGGAGCCAAGCGCACTTTATCCACTTCAACGGCATTGTTTAGGCTTTTGTGTTATTGTTTTATGTGCGCAATAATGTTGAGCAATTATGTTCTTGATTTATACAGTTTTGCTAACGAATAAAAAGTAGATGAGGGCCCAGCCGTTGAGCTCGGAACGGTACAGGCAAAAGCAGTTCAGATTATTCAAGAATGGCACAAATTACTCTCCCCGAGAGACTATTCTTGAGCGCCACATTGTTTGCACGGAAAAAGGATCATATCGAGGCTTTTCCATGTCGCTCTCGTAACGCGTCGCTGTGTTTTCGAACGAAGCACAGCAGCTTCGCTTGAAACAGCGATTGCATTGTGCTTCCATCAAATCAGCCTAATTCATCTTTTCGAATCGTAAAAAATCTCAAGTAGTGTCTCGATGGTAAAGTTCTGCAATGTCCAAGCCGCAAAGAGGCTTACTCGGCCTGATTCAATCATAGGCTGTCTAGCAAAAAAGCTCGAACGCTTTCATGGAAATGCACTCTAGAGTGGAATCGAAAAGAGACTGCTTCAACTTGAATTCAAATGAGATTAAGTGCGATTCATTCGTGGATTGACAGATAAGTTCCGATGCGATTGATATCTTGTGCATAAAAAATTGATCTTGAACCTTGTGTTATGAAGACGTTACAGGTTAGAACTTCAAGCCACTACGATTTGTACTCAAAGCGCAATTTTCCGCCTATATACTTTCTATTGGCTTGAATAAAATCGAAAAAGCTTGCAACAATCAAAGGGGTTGAAGCTCACCCGAACCAGCATGAGTTCTAAATGACGATTCGCAAGCAGTCGATATTTATTACGTGTTTGATGTATTAAGCTTATTGTCAATACATTCCGATTTCATTCAATAAAAACATCATATTTTACATATATTTTTATGGCGATGACAAAGCGAAGAAGAAGTTGAAAGAAATCGTCGAAAGGATGTGAGAACAAGCACACAGCAAAAAAAAAGGGAGTCGGAGGATTATAAATGAACTCAAGACAATACGGTTTCCTTTTATTGATTACCTTCCATTGACTCGAATCAACAAATTTATGATGTTCGTTTGTCTTCGGTCATTTTTCTTTCAGCAGCAGCTCGCAACATTTTTCATCAGCAGACGCTCCGAAAAAGCTTTCAAGAGTATTAAAATGACCTCTTGATGTGACTCGACACAGCAGTTTATACGATTTCCTGAATTCAAAGCCATAAAAACAACATTGAACGAAATTTCTCGATTCTTCTGCTCGTAAATACGGAAGCTTCAGCATTGTTTTCTAGGGATGCGAAAAGACGGCTGCTAGCTAGTCTTTCTCGCTCCAAGAACAGCAATTTCCTGAGACCCACTCAGTTGAGAACGAATGGGCCGCGAAACAACTAGCAGCGCTTTGAAATTTCCTCTGATTTATGACAGAAAAGCAATTTTTTGCTTTGCATAATTTTCTTCCTGTTGAGGAAACATGAAGATAAACAGACTAATGGTCAATGTTGTGCAAGCAACTTCACTGATTCCTACAGCTTTCACAATTATTTTCTTATTTAAAGCGCTTAAGATTAATAGGAACTGGAGTCGGAAGCAGAAACTTTTCATCCGCGAACTTTCTCTTTCGAGAACTGATGTTCCAGTCTCATGAACAACTTAGTTCTAATTAGAAAACGTCAAAAGAAATTAAAAAGCTCGTGGAAATGAATGAGATAAGGACTCGCTTAAACCAGTCACTGTTGTTGTCCGGACTCTGTTGACGCTTTTTTACCTTCGCATTTTTCCCCCGCTTTCCGCAAATCCGAGACCAAAGCACAATTCATTCGAACATAATTCGAGTAATTGAATTAATTTTCGCTCATCCAGCAGACAGTTCTTATGTATGAATGTACTCGCCATGACAAAGTGAAACCATCCATTCCACTCCAATAGCATCCACAACAATTGCGCTCATTATCCCAATCATTACCTCGGCGTTATACACACTCAAAGAATTTCCATGGAAATTGATGTCGAGCGTTTTTCTTCTTTCGCTTTCGTTACGTCTTCGTGTACAGCAAAAACAACAAATTTTTCAGGATTTTCTATCGCTTTCATTTAACAGTCAATCGTTTTTTTTCTCGATTTTCCTATTATTTCTCGAGCATTTCTAACTCTTGTGGATTTAAAATGAAATGTCGTCTAGAGCTTCTGAGATTCTGCTCGACAACAACTGAGCTTCTTATTACACTAAAAGCACATTTTTAATCTTTTGCGCAGTCGAAGCCTTTTTCAATGAATGCAGAAAAGCCGAAATTTGGCCGGAAATTCAAAAATAGGAAAGCAACTTCGTAGAATCTTTCTCCGGCCCAGAGCAAAACCACGCAAAGCATTGAAACAGGGGGAGGCGTGCAAGGAAGCGGAACTTGTAAATTGAAAAATAATTTTTTGTGTTAATCAAAAATTAAAATCAGATTTCTTTTTTCACAAATTCTTGTTGTTGGTGTTAGACGCTTGTTTGTTTGCAAATAAACTTCAATTTCGCACACAACTTTTAATCAAAAATTTTGGTTGTTAGGGATAAGGTTTTATCGTTTACCACCCTCAGATCTTATTCATTTCTCTTCGTTTGCTCGCACAATCCATTTCATTTTCCTGTTCAATAGCACAGACACAAAGTTTTTCTGGGAAAAACTGAAGTAGGGTAAGGGGACTGTGATTGGATGAAGTTTTTGTTATGCAAATTTCGGGAAAGATTGCAAATGACATGCTCTCAGTCCAAACACCAATAATGGCTGCTTTGG
>JPYR01000340.1:0-49951 GCA_000775305.1 Belgica antarctica
ATTGGTTTTCTTGTGAAACTCACGTTTTCGATGCGTTCTTCGACGCTGGAGTGAGATGACACGTTAAATTAGGGGCGCACTCAAAGCTTTACTTGGCAACGAAAATTTGATGGCACAATTCGTGGAATCCTAAACGCGTGGGATCGCACTTGGTTTGAGATGTCCACCAACGTCTTAGCGTTGCCTGACAACATCTTCGTCACACTTTCACAACAAATGATTGTCACACAAGTGTTTGCGAAACAGTCAATTCGTTTAGCATTAATTTGGTAGATGAAAATGTTTTTGTTAATTTTACACGTACGATGTGATGAAATCTGAATGGTGTGAGATAAAACATCTAAAAAAGTACTTTAGGGTGACCAGGAATGTCGCAGACATTAAAATGATTGAAAAAATCGTTTACGTTTGAAAATGTTTTGTCGATGCGACGTTCCTTTTATTCCTAGTAATTCCAAATTCCTAGTCAAAATTGGTGATGTGTTTAGGGCTACAATTTTGGAAAAATCTAGTAGCCCAGAAAAGCAGCGAACCGACATTAAACGTGAAGAACCTTGGAAACGTCTTTCGGTCTTATAAGCCATGACGTATTTTACGAACTAATTGACAAAGTTATGAAAATCGTGCTTAGAGCAAAGAAGAAGAAAACTATTAAAATTCTGTTAACTAATACGACGCGACATGAAACTGCCCCTAAGCCTTCCTAAAACAGGCTTTGTAGCTTTTTACGCGCGTGAAATTTCAAGCAAAACTAATATATCAAAAACTACACGAGAACATCAACTACCTCCTAAATCAGCATGAAAAAGGTCGTCGGGTTGATTTGAAATCAAATTTGTTAACAAATAACATGCCAAAAGAATTTACAAACATTCAACTCGATTAAGTTGTCCTTAAAAGCAGCTTGTGCCTCGAAAGCTGACCGAAAAACTTTTCTTCAACGGCGTGAAGTTGGAGTTCATTAAATTACATGCCTCGACGAAAAAAACTTTGATTTTGTAAGGTGTAATGACAAAGTAGGAAAATGCGACCAAAAACCCAAAACAAGACTATGGTGAGCTATACGAGTATCAATTCTATGCAGTTCTACGGTTGACTGAACATTTTAATGTTGGGCAAGGTCGTGACTTAGTCAATTGAAAGTTGTTCCTGGCGATTCAGTACAAATGGAAGTCTCGTTTATTTGGATTATCACTGATCCACTCGCCCGTAGAGCTGTCAGTTCATAAGAAGACAAATACACGCGATAAACCTTATAAACTTGTAAATATAGAAATAAACTCTTTAAATATAAGCAAAGATGCTCGACTTCGGTGTAAAACCCCCTTCGATGTGTAATGATGGTGTGAATGTGTCAACAGCGAGTTTAAATGATTTATTTTTATACGACGACAGAGACTTGTTTAGTTTTAGTTTAAAAGTATCGCAACGGGAATTTTACTAGCAAAATGCGTCAACGAAGTTTTGTTAAAAGTTATTTTTGTTGTATGAGAAAGTACATTAATTTATTCTGTTAATGATTAAATAAATAAAAAAAAAGATCATAAAAGATCACAAAACTACTGAAGAATGAAAAATCCAATGAAAAATCTTTTATCCAATTTTTATTAGTTTTGAAATTTCTACAACTTTTTTTTGTTGAAAAATTTAGCTTTTCAGCTTGAATTTTAAACAATTTCTGATGGCTTAGAAAAAGAAAAAGTTGGTGTCTTATCCGCATTTTAAAAGCTAAAGGCGTAAGCTTTGAGCGTTTTGAGTCAACCATAAAATAATTCATGTCAGTGCTGGAAGAAGCTTAAATCGTTCAAAGAATAAATTAACTTTTAAATTGTTTAAACATTTTCTTTTATTTCAGTATTGCACAAATTAAAAAAGGAAATTTATCAAAATAGAAAGGTTCCAGCAAAACATGCTTCAGCAAAAAAAAATAAAAAGTTCACTTTGAAAACATCTGTAAGATCCGAATTAGAATAGTTGCAGCAATTTAAATAATTGAAGGCTTTTATGTTTACCCTTTTCAAGCTTTAAGCTTTTCAATTGATTTGTTATCGAATTTTACAATTTTCCAAGGAGAAATAGATGTCGGAGATCGGAGATGAGCGTCAAACTCTATTGTCGACTCTAATAATGACGATTACTAGACGATTTATTTTTAAAATATTTTTAACTCTTCCTTGATTGATTAATACTTCAAAAATGCTTTTTTTTCTCGAACGTTGATTGTATCTCCGGCGCTGTTCTGATGCTTAATTCTCCATGTAGATGTCTTCAGTTGGATATGCTGTCTCAATGAACTTCTGATAGAACCTTTGGAATGCACGACTGGAAAAAGGAAATCAAGTGTCAAATAAATTCGAAGGTTAAATGCAGCACTCAAAGATGTTTTAAACAAGCTTTTTGATTTGTTGTTTCTTGATGTATTGAAACTTACTTTTCATCATTATTTGAATCGCCAAAACTTAAATTATGAAATGCCTTACCCAACAGCTTCAGCGACAATCCTTGTCGAATCATTTCCAACAAAAACGTGACATGCAAATCTCTGCATTGTCGGGTGCTTCGTGATGAAGCCGATGTATCGGTGATCGCGGGGGTGGAAAGCACAGAAGGAAACATTTTTCAAAGAATAGAAGTAATCGATGCATGGTCCACGTTGGGTTTTCTTCTGAAAATGTTTAGTAAAACATGAAACACTGATAAACGTCAACAGCGAGTTATGTTTACCTTCGATCGATCAACCATTCTCAATCCTTGGTCAGAAATTTCGAGAATGCAAGGCTTTCCTTTTGGTATCGTGTCACCGCCTTCCCCGATGATCTTCTTGACAGCTTGGCACACAACGCCAGTTCCTTTATGCGACAACGTCTCAACTGATCCTAAGTATCCCAACAAATACCGTTCACGTTTCTGCTCCACTGACGCTGGGTCGAAGTCGTTGTACTCAAGATCAACTGCGTATGCTGACGGGAAAACTCCTTGGTTGCCTGACCTCAAGTTGACGCCTTCGCACCACAAGTCTTCTGCTTCTTTCTGTACATAAATCGGGTCACCGATCTCAATCTCTAGCTCGTCGTGGTGTCTTGGAAGAAATTTATGCAGTCCGCGGTGCGTTGCTTCAAGCATCTCGAGCTGACTGAAAGGAACACCGCCAAAAGCCGGCGGAAACGGTGAGTGTGGTGAATTTTGAGCATTTGGAGGTGAGATGCTTTTAAAGTCGTTTGGTGAGTGTGCTGTGCTGTGCCCGCTGTCAACGTCACCTAAGCTGTGCATTCGATCCGAGTCGGGGCTGGAGTCTTCATCCAGTAAGTAAGAACATTTAAATGCAAGAAGCGAGTTTTGCTTGAAGGGCTGCTGACCTGAGAGGCTCGTCAAACTGCCTAACTCATCGGCCAATGAACTTTGCTGATTGAAAAGATGCGACAAAGTTGCTGCAATGGAAATTGGATTTTTTATTCGATGCAGTTAGTGGTGAAGTGATGTTTACTTACATTTCTTATTTTTCGGGATTTCCGGAAGTTTTCGCCTTCTTCTCTCGGCCTGCCCAGGCGTCCAAGTCAGCGAACTTGCTCGGGCCAAAGGGGAAGATTGTGAAGCTTGTGTTGCTAGACTTGATGGGCCCGAGTCTGGCTGCTGTTGGTTTTTCGTCAACGAAGACGGTCCCGTTCGTAATCCATCTCCGAGCTCATCATCTTCAGCGACACTGCTGTTGCTGCTGATATTGGCCAATGACACATTCGTACACATTTGAGGCAGCCGTGCCGTGTTGATGATGTGCACTCCAATGTCATCTGGATCACTTGCATCACTTTTAGAAGGCGATGGAGATGAAACTGTGTCGAAATCAATATCTGCCGTCAAACTAAAATCAGAAAGAACATCAAGTCACAAATTGTTGGCAATTTACAAGGCGAAGGGAACATCGATTTTCAGTTCGATTTCAAAGAAAAACGTCATCGATTTGATTTTGACAGAAAAAACTGTAAGAAAAAATGGTGGAGAGGCAAAAGAATTTTTGCAACTTACGAATAGTACGGCGATGGAACCGTTTTGATGTTTAAAGTTTGCTTCGAAAACTCTTCATACTCTGTGTCTGCCATTTTCTGCTAATTTTAAAGCCTAAGTCCTATTGATTTATACGAAAAATAATTTTCTGTTCACTCTTTTCCAGTCCCTTAAAGATTTACATCAGCAAAAAACAAAAAAAAATCTTTTCGAGCACTTCTGCTATGTACAAGGTTCAGATGAAAACTGACAAGTGTGGGGAAACTACATTGAGGATTATTGATTTTTCTTCCCTTCTTGCAGTTGTGTCGTCAGAACTGCTTGAAAACAACCCTCGCTTGGAATTTCCGCAAAAGAAATTCGAAATTCATGCGCGTCTTGGATAAAATTTTCCCCTTAACACGATTTCCCACTTGTTTGGCTTCTTCGAAAAGTCATTTCTCATGTGTGAACGTAAAACAGGATAATTTCATTAGCATTCTATCTGATGGATTTTCAATTCAATCTTATCAATGAAACTAGAGAATGAAAGATAAATGGACATAAACACTTTTCCAATGAATAAAACATGAAAATTAAATCAGACTATGTGGGAGAATCCTTCACGGCGTGTTAACTGTTGAGTTTTAATGGGGGAAATATTTAGTGGAAAGGAAGAAATGAAATCAGGTGAAATCACTGATCAGAGATGTTAGAAGATAAATTATTTAACTAAATCACCTTGAACAAGTTAAATTTATTTGTCACAATCATTTCCTGTTTTGTAATCAAAGTTTATTCAAAAACTGTCTAAAACTTATTAACTTTCAATCAGTCAGCTGCTTAAAGTGCAAGCTTCCATTCTTCCCAGCCCAACATCATTGACAAACTGCCCCCGTATATCAGAAAATTAATCAATTTTATTTGCTTCACAAAACTTGCTGAAAGCTTCACCGTTCTCCTTCTTCTGACCAATCTGATACAGCCACTTAAAGAAACTAATGTTGTGAATAAATAAATATTTATCAACACATTTCTTCCTTTTACTCCTTCGTTTACTCTCCTTTCGCCAATCTTTCTCGAACTAAGTGAATAAAATTTAATTTATACAAAAACACTAAGAGAATCATTCTTGTTGAAGGTTTTTCTTCTGCTACGTAACGAACTATAAAATTCCCATATCATGTTGTTCGGTTGCGTAAACGTTCATTGCAACAGATCATTAACTTTGATATTCATATGATTCACAACTCTTGTCAGAGATGCGGGCGCTTTGACGGGTTGGCAATTAATTCACACAAAAAACTCGCGTATGTCAAGCGGAAACATCGTCAAAAGGATTCTTTTTGTACATTGTGGACTTCTTTCTTCTTTTTTGTCATTTCACTTCAGCATCTCGATTTTAATTCTGTTTGACCAAGCACGGTGCTTTAAATAAACCACAAAGTGATGGAAAATCACTTCACAAAAAGACTTTTTCTATCAATTTTCCGACAAATCTTGAGGCGAGTCCGTTTGATGTTTGCTTAGGTGCTGTGACGACAGCCACTACGATAAAAGATTTTTCGTGTTTCGAGGGAAAACTAGGTTGAGTAGTGATTGCGTCCGTTAAAAAGTTAGGCAAATATGTGGACAAGCTTTCCATTCTTCACCACTTCTCTTTAATCTCTTTCGAGTTTACCAACGAATGCAACTGGTGATGAGAATATTTTTGCTTCTTCAAACAAAATACGTTACGTTACAATGAATTGTGAATTGAAAATCTTGTTTTGTGCAACAGTTTGATACATTTGAAGATTTGTAATAAATTTCTCAGCCTTGTTTTAATAGATTTCCTTTATCTTTAGATTGATGCAATTACTAAAGACGGTTAAAAACTTTTCCTATCACACCTTCGATTCCCATCAATCGTATTGTGCTTGCACTTACTTGTGACAAGAACAACCTGAAGCTACATGATTCTTCTTTTATTGAACCAATAAGAGAAGCAAAACGTTGATTTTTCTGATTTTCCACCCACACAAATGCGTTTGTCGAAGAATTCTACTGCCGTTGAAAGCTGCGTAAGGATCTAAAGTGTGCATGTGTAGAGTAAGAGATGATGGGTAATTTATACCAGGCGTCTCAGGATGAAAAATCCTATAAAAGGCGAAATGAAAACGATTCTGAATTCAGTTCTCGATAGCTGACTTAACAGCGATGTTCAGTGGAAAAATCAGGAGAGTGAATTAAAATGGATTAATTGTGAATTTTCTTGCTGGCTGCAAGATCCACCAACATCAGTGGATTATACTCATAAGGCATCAAAGTGCACTAAATTCGAAGCGATGATAAAGTTTTCCAATTAAACCTGCGGTTAGGCTCTTAAACGGATTTCTTCTGGGACGATTTTGTCAAAGAACAGAAATCCTCTCGATTATTGAAAATCATGACGGCCTCAGGGAAATCACTTTTGGGACTCTGGTTGTATCGGAGCGGAGAACAAGAATGGGCCGTGAAACAAGGCAGCCCCATTCACAAGCCGAAGGAGTTTATTGTAATTATCAATCTCGTAAATTGCAAGTCGACTCCTGACTGCATCGCTGTTTTTTCGCTTCTGACAGAAAGAAGAACCGGAAAGTGAAATCCAGTTGCCCTGCAGTGATCGAACATCAATTATTTTCACCCTGAAACATCAGATCGGCGCTTTGGCTCGAGCGCTGCAAGTTTTTCAGGAGTTGGGCATCAATGTTCTTCACATCGAACTGCGTAATGGCAATGAAAGTGAAACGGTAAATTTCTTGTCTTTTATTTGATTCCATTGGAATTCCACTCCACTCACGATTCCTTGGCCTATGAATGAAAATTTTCATTGATTGAACTTCACAACATTTCATCTACACAGGCTGATGTTCTCGTCGACGTCGAGTGCGATTCAAAACATTTGGATCATGTTGTCCGAAGATTAAAGCGTGAAGGTAGGTTAAAAATTTCCTTTAAGCATGTCATGTTATAATAATTACATCGTTTTGCTGTTAATTGTTCAATATTTTGTTTAAAAAGCTTGAAGTTCTGTCACTAAATTGCACTTGCCACCTTGCTAGCTGGCTAACGTTGGCGTTTTTTCATTAAGATGTTATCTTGCAATGATTCTTATCCACTCAAATACAATTTGAAAACTATCATGTGGTGCTACTCGGTTCATAAACCAACGAATTGGACCTTTCAAAGTTTTTAAAAACAAACTTCGCAGATATTTGACGAGCTTCCTATTATAATTGCAAATGCCATGTGAAAGGTGCAGTCGCTTCCTTATAAAAACCAAACGCTGGATGAGAACTCACCACAAGTTCAGTAGACTTCATGACAGCATTATGCATATTATGGATGTTAAAATATTGAAACTTCTTGAAGTTTTGATTTGCTTCCGGAGAAGTAAAATTTATTAAAGTTATAGAACTGAAAGGTTAGTGCATTTAATTGATGCAAGGTGTGAAGTTGTGAATGAATTGTGATATTTTTTAGAATAAGATATTTTTTAGTGCACACACTGTGGCTTGGAAGAAACAATATTCTCAGCTGCAGCATTCACAATAATTGCAAGTTTTTAGTACTGTTTAATTCAAAAGTTTAAGCCAGCAGAAGAATGGGTTTGTTAATTTACTTTGGGTTTGTTTTATCATTTTTTACCAAATAATTTATGCACATTTTCAACTAACTCGTATATTTTTTATCTGTTTTCTACATTTTATGAAATTTCTTTCTTAGTTCAATCAGTGAACTACGCAACAGTGCTTGCGAGCGATGATTTTCCGCCGCCAACGCCATTAAGCCAGAACAACAGTTTCGATTTTGGCGAATCAATTTGGTTTCCAAGGAAAATCTCCGACCTGGATCGAGCGCAGAATGTTCTCATGTATGGTTCAGCACTTGACGCGGATCATCCGGGATTCCGAGATCCTGTCTACAGAAAACGACGTGAACAGTTTGCAGCTATTGCCAACGCTTACCAGCAGTGAGAATAAGAAATTCAATTGTTTAAATTAATTTAACTAATTGATTCTTATTTTCCGCAGTGGATCTCCGATTCCCAAGATTCAGTACACACCCGAAGAGATTCGCACTTGGTGAGTTTAACTTGGAAAAGAGTTTAACTCAATTTTAATTTTTTATCAAATTAGTTTCAAATCAACGGCGCTATTCATCCGGAATGATATGAATTTCGTCTTTATTTATTTTTGATTCAATTTATTTTCTTCTCTCTCTGAAACTCAAAGGGGAATTGTTTTTCGCGAGCTCCAGAAACTTTATCTGAAGCACGCAGTCCCTGAATTCATGGAAAATTGGCCACAACTGGTGAAGTATTGCGGTTACCGTGAGGACAACTTGCCACAACTCCAAGATATCAACGTTTTCTTGAAGCGAAAGACTGGATTTCAACTGCGACCTGTTGCTGGATACTTGACGCCTAGAGATTTCCTTTCTGGCTTGGCTTTTCGCGTTTTCCACTGCACGCAGTACATTCGTCATTCTTCGGATCCTTTCTACACACCAGAACCGGACTGCTGTCACGAACTGCTAGGACACATGCCGCTGCTTGCTAACTCATCGTTTGCACAATTTTCCCAAGAAATTGGCTTGGCTTCTTTGGGTGCTTCCGATGATGACATCAGCAAGCTTGCAACGGTACGTGAAAACTAAGTTAGAAAAAAAATTACACTTAAGTTCCATTTCAACAGCTCTACTTCTTCACTGTCGAGTTTGGATTGTGCAAACAAGCTGATGGATCCTTCAAAGTTTATGGAGCCGGCTTGTTATCGTCTGTCGCCGAGCTTCAGCACGCTCTCACATCGACGGAGAAGATAAAGAAATTCGATCCCGACTTAACATGTGACGAAGAGTGCATCATCACCTCATATCAGAATTCTTACTACTACACGGACTCGTTTGAGGAAGCCAAGGAGAAGATGCGAGCGTTCGCCGAGACGATTAAACGACCGTTTATGGTGCGGTACAACCCGTACACGCAGACGGTGGAAGTTTTAAGCAACGCCAAGAAAATAACGGCGATGATGAGCGATCTTCGTGGCGATTTGAGCATCGTTTCGTCTGCACTTCGAAAGATCTCGGCTTTGGACGAGACTCTTGACGTGGGGACCTTATCGAGCCTATTGTATCACGGAATTCAAGTGAGTTTCAAAGCCTTCGCTTGTAAAGCCTCGCTTAATTTGAATTTTTCAACAGATGCCCGACAAAAGCCCTGTCTCGGAAAGCTCTGACAGTTCCCAGAAAAGCCAATAAATGAAATCATCCTTAATAAAGTCATAAAAGTCGTCATACCTTCCATTATTCAATTGAATTGATATAATCTAAAAAATGTTAATGTCAAAAAGGAAAATCTTGTGGACTAATAAAATATCTCGTGTTGTGTGCAAATATTTGAGCGTTTCATTGCTTAAGTTTTCACTGCCATCGCCTGCACAAGGAAAATTTTGCACGTTTACAAGTTCTACATATGTAAAGAAATCTTCAATGTTTTAAAACATTTCACTGTGTCAGGGAATGCAAAATCGCAATGTCTTTTAAATCTCTGGTTCAAAGCATATTCCGGAAATTACATTAAGTTTCCCTGTGAACTTTACAAAGGCAAAAGGAGAATAAACGAAGCTTTTATTGAACGACGGTTTATATAAAATATTGCTAACCGATCCTGTAAAAAACCTTCAGCAGCTTTCATGCAATACAAGTAAATGGAAAATTTTAAATGCAGGATCGAACAACGTTTTCATAGTTCCTACATTGTACATCGATTAGCGATTTGTTACCTTAAATTCCAATTACACTGAATTATTGATTGTGTTTCCTGTTAAGGATTGCTTTTTGTGCGGCTCTGACCAAATCAAATTAGCTACAGTGAACTTAAAAATCGTTTTACCAGGCTGCATTGAGTTGTCTCGTGTGTGAAGTCAATATACCTGGAACAGCAACATTTCTTCACTAGAAATCAGAAGCTGAAACTTGTTGAACGTAGTTCTGAGAAGAAAAAACATGTTTTTGATTTAAAATTCGTGAAAACTTTGTGCAAACAAACAAATGTGTACTCAAATAACGTTTAACGTTGTCATGCTTTTGGTGGTGGTCCTAGTAGTATCCGCTCTAGCTTTTATTGCTTAAAGGAAAACGTTTAATGAAATTTGCAGTATGTTTGTATTTTTTCTAACCTTGGGGCTGTAAGTGTACTTCTCGGTACAGTTCTACGCACGCGATCAACCTCTTGTAACTCAGGTAAAATTTTCCTAAATTTAAGAAAAAAATTAACAACAATCACTGAATTAATAAGTGATCAGTTATGTTACGGTAAGTTTCAAGACTACTGCATAAATAATAATCAATTCGATTTAAAGTCTATGTTGTTGTGATGGCTGAAAATTGAAACATTAGTTTTCCATGAGTGAGAACAGCAAATTAGTTGTTAAAATGTATTGAAAAGTTTTATTGCTGTTCTTAACAGTGAACTTTCACCCATTAAAACGATACGTCAAGATGAGAAGTTATTAAGCTGGCTTGTCCATGGCATTCAAGTTAGTTTTAAAGCTTTTGCATTTAAAATTTCATTTCATTTAATTTTAATTCAACAAATGCCCGACAAAAGACCTGTCTCGGAATTTTCTAACAGTGTCCAGAAAATCCATTAAACAAAGTCTTCCTTAATAAAGTCATAAAAGTCTACATTGTTCAATTGAATTGTTATAATCAAAAAATGTTTAATATGAAAAAGGAAAATCTTGTGCTTATAAAATATGGCATCTGGTAAAAAGATGGAATGTACAAATTTGTACAAATACGAACAAATGCGTACAGTTTGTACAAAAATGTCTACAAGCATTGTACAAATTTTAAATTTTGAAATATTTTGTACAAAACTGTACGCATTTGTTTGGTTTTTAACGTCTACATTATTGTACAAAATTGTATATTTTTGTACAAATGAGTGTCGAAAGAATACTGAGAATTAGAATAAGTGAGAAACTTTTAATGCTTTACAAGGTTGGCTGACATTTTAGACTGCGATTTGAATTTTTTTTGGCTTGATTCTCCTTTATGGGCACGATAGCTTTGCGAATTTTTAGCAACGAGAAATCAGTGAAAAGTTTCAGTATGGGTCGAAAACGTACGTGCTTGAACAAATTTTTACTAGCTGATTTTGATCATATTTCTGTCGTACAATTTTGTACAAACACGAACAAAATAGTGTCGACTTTGTAAATTTTTGTACAATAATTTTTTTTATAAAAAAGAATTAAACTTTGTACAAAAGTGTACACATTTGTAAATCATTTGTACATTTTTGTACACATTCATACATATTTGTAGTGTTTGTAAACATTTGTACAAATTTTGTACGTTCCATTTTTTTCCCCAACGCCTAAAATATCTCGTGTTTTATACAAACATTTTTGCTTTCCTTTTGTGTTTTACGTGTTGCATCGTTTTGTCGTCACACATTTTTACTCGCAAGCACTCCACGCGTCTGGTTGCTAAGGCGACTTGTTTGTTATGACCACACTTAAATCAAACAATCGAGGCAGGAAATTTAATCGCGACAGAAGCTTCAATCGTTTACTCCATTAAATAAAATGCTTAAGACGAAGATTAGTAATCAATACTCTGGGATTTATCGCACTCGAGATGACATCGGCAATTTGCAGTTGAGGTAAGCTCGTTTGAAAAAGATTTGAAAGGTTTTTCTCAGAACATTTTCATTTTTAGAATTTCACTGCGGAAACTTCATTCGATGATCAAAATTCCAAAATTTGAGGCCTTCCAGCAGAGCTCTACTGACCAGCCAGCTGCCGCGGACTTCGAAGAGGTTGTTGACCTTAAGTGGCAGCAGAAAATCTTCAGTAAAACTGAGCGAAGCTACTACGCGCAAAAGGAGAACTGGAAAACTGAGCTTGAAAAGCGCTACCACCAAATGCTGAAAGAACCCAGTGAAACTGACTGCGGGGTGATTTTTACATACACTCACGAAGATAATTACGTTCCCAGCGATAACTTTGGTCCCGATGAATTAAAATTGACGAGTTTGAGGAAACATGTCGAAGCCAAGCCAGTTGCAGCTGGAGAAAAGTCTTCTGAAATGTTCGTCAACACAAGTCGGAATAGATACCTTCTCGGCGAAGAGTTCACTAGAATGTTTGTCATGGCAGATCTTGAACCCATCACAATGCTTGCCTTGATTCATTACCGCGCTTCCGACGGCTGCTTTTTCGTCTACCCCGATTTCAATGATTTGGGAAACGAATATCAACTCGAGATCGATCAGAACAGCAAGCAGATTTTTGGCTACGTCATTGAAAACTTGTCAGTGAAAGTCAACAAAGCTGCAAGCCAACTGGCTCAGACTGAAAAGCTGCAGAAAATCAAAGGCGAAACTTGCGAGCTGATGAGAAAGCTGCACATCACCAAGGATCCCGACTTTGATTATCCTAAATTCTGCCGAATTGTTTTTCTCATGGAAATTGTAAACGGTCGTGATTTCGACTTCGACAACTTGCACGTTCGATTCAACGTGAAACTTCCAAAATTCGTCAAAGTCGTTGAAGGGAGTTGTGCGGGTTCAACACACTCAAGTTTCAAGCAGAACAACGTCTGGAACTTTGGGCAATGCCATTCTCTGGTTCTCGACATCGATGACGAGTTTTCACTCGCAACTTCAAAGCTTGACCTCATGTCCATTGACTTTGAGGTCATTTCGATCGATCCAATATGGGAGAGAGAACGTCGAGCGGGAATTGCATCGCTGAAGTTTTCAATCGACCACAAAAGCGACGGAGAAGTGAATGAAATCAAATGCTTAAGAGACTTGCAAGGTGGAAATCGGTTCCAAGACGTCATCGAACGATTTTTCTTAGGCGGCATTCATAAATATAAATTCGAAGAAGCCGATGTCGGCAGTAATTTCTACGGAAACCAAACTGTTTCCACTGGAACTTTGACTGTCAAAGTTCAAAAAATCACACAAACAAGAATGTCGAAGAGAAATTACATGCGAATGCAGTCGATCGATGAGATTATCAGCTCGTATCACAAAGCAAAAGAAAATCTCCGCAAGTGAATGTTTAACAAAGTTTACGCAAATAAATAATTTTTGAATTTACTCGGCATTATTTCACTGAACGGCACTATTCAAATCAAGTTTCCGTTAAAGGAAGTTTTGACGTTCAAGTCTCGATACAACGGACTAAAAAAATAACCAGCTGGAAAAGATGTCCGAAATGCGATCAAACGCAGAAACCCTGAAATTCCTGCTAGAATCAATTGGTAGGGACAGCACGATCCAAGAACTTGGGAGAAGTTATTTTCGCAAAGTAACTCGGCCCATCGACCTGAAAGTAAGTTGCAAAACATTTCGCAATAGTTTGAAACTGAATTTCGCTCTCGAGCAGCGTCACGGCGCTAAATCATTCACAGAGTTCTTAAAACTCTTTCCACACGACTTCCAAGTGTACAACAGCAAAGCAACAACCGATAACATCAGAGTACGCTTGGTAGGCAAGACCGCGTTACGACAACAAAGGTAAATACGCGCTCTGGAAGAGTTCAGGATCGAATTCGATCATTTTGTTTTCGATTCCAGCTGCAAGCCTCCAGTGATGAGCACAAAAACACTGCTGAGAATGAAAGACTTAAACGCCCGACAAATGCCGCCACCACCTGTGTCACCGAGAAGAATGCAGCCGAGACTTTGCGTTCCTCAATTTCTGCGAAATCCTGCGCCGGTGCCCAGCGAGCTTATCGAACGTTTGGAACGAGAAAGAGCGATGCAAGCGTCACCGTCAATCCAATCAATCGTATCTACAGACTTCGTCGATGGCATTCAAAAGTCGTCTACTCCGCTGCCCGAGTTTCTCGATAAACGTGGTTGCATGAATTCTGTTCTCGATCCAAATTATGCGCATACAGAGAGCGTTTGCAGCCAGCCGCGTCGAAAAATTAAGAAGTGGACACCGCAAGAGCTCGCAAAACTCAAGGCGAAGGAGAAAGAGAGTGATTTAAATGTTGAAGTTGTGCAACAACCAGCAGTGCAGCCTAAAATGCCTTCTGACGACGAAGAAGACTCTCGCTCACTGCCAGAGCTGGTTTCAGTCTACGACTTCGAACTCTCCGGCATCGAAGACGCTGTAAGATCTGCAATCATTTACGATCCGTTGACCGAAGAGTACGACTCCAGTGACGAAGATTGCGAAAGTAACGTCTACAAGCTGATGAAAAGCATTTCCTACAAGCACCAACTCAACACGACGCTCGACTCAAGAAGTGTGTACCACGAAAGTACGAATTCTGACGACCTGAACTCGCACCTTGGAGACATAAACTCGTTTGACCTTGCTTCCGTCGACTTCGACTACACTTCTGAAAATCACAACGAATGCGAAGACTTAGCAAATCTTGGCGATTTGGTCAAAGCTGAATCAAGTCCAAACGATGTCATCGCAACTTTCAACGATCCATCAGAATCTACGCTTGTTTTTGATCCGTTGCAATTCATCAACACGCTTCGCCTCGACGACGAATTATTCCTTGCAAAGTTTCCGGAAGTCATTCGAGATCCAACCATTCAGCTGGCGTTGCAAGACATCCCAAAAAGCGCTGAGTTTGAAATTCACATCTCCGAAGTTTTCTCGCCCGTGCATTTCTGGTTTCAGTACAGCCACGATGTTGAAGTTTTGATGGAAATGCTTGAAGAAGACTATTCAGTGCTGCAAGGTCGCCAACTCATGATCAGCGACGAGAAAATCCAACCGGGACTGCTGGTTGCTTGTTTTCTTCCGGAATTCGACCGTTGGCATCGGGCAGTGGTTATCAATGTAGTTAACTCTGAAGATGAAGCTCGATTACTGTTCGTCGACTACGGAACTGTCGGCAAAATCAAGAAGCACCACATCAGATTCCTGTTCCAACGCTACCTGGCCTATCCACGCTACTCTCATCGCGGGAGATTCGAGAATCTCAAGCCGGCCAACCGCGAGAAGTATTGGCACGAGTTTCAAATCATCAAGTTCCTGGTGAAAGTCTCCGATGTCAAACTGAACGCAAAGCTGATTAGATTCCAAGAAAAAGAGAAAGTCTACGAGTTGGACATAACCGTGAACAAGAACGATAAGCCAGTCAACCTGCGAGACTGGCTGATCGAGAACTGGCTGTGCGAATCCTTCACTCTCATGCCAAACTCAATTTATCCGATGTGCTACTACTTTCCCAGCTTCGAAATGCTTGAGAAGAACTACCCGACTTACCACGAGAAATCAGTGCTGATGACTAAAGGCATTGACTTTGACTTGCTGGTCGACACTAACTTCTTCGAGAACATCGACGAAGCCACGCTGATGCACAGTCCGCGACTGCTGTCGATGATCGGACGCGACCACTTCATCGACGCAAAGAAATATTACTTCCCTGTTTAATATTTCCTGCAGTTTTAAATTGATATTTTGCTTCTTTAAACTTCCCAAATTGAATTTGTGTTAACTTCTAAAGTGAACTTTGAGCAGTTGACAGTTTGGAAAATAAAATAAAAAGATGCAGGACGAGTTAATTCTCGTGTTTTCTTCTTCTTCAGAATTGTGGCTTTGACAAATTTTATTGCAGCATTAACCATGTTAAGTTGAATAAACTTGTACCTTAAAAAACCACGCATAATGAACACTAACGCCACGTTTTGGCCATACAGCGCAACATGAGAAAAGCAAGCGAGTTCAATTCACTGACACTTAGGTGGCCTTAGTGGTCTCATCAGTTGCGTTGAAACACACAAACATGTTCTTCTGAATTCCAAGAATTTACTGCAGTTTCCTGAAACTCTTTCAACAATTGTTCCTTACAGTTTTCAAGATTATAATTTTAGAAAATTCCACTGATGATGAAAATTTTAAAACACAAATGAAGTTTTAATTGCCAACTTTTCTGTAAAATGTTAATTTGAAGCGAGACAATTTCCCTATTTAACAAAAAAAAAACTCAACAGCGGAGATGTTATTTTTTGTTCTCTCGCTGGATGTTGAAAATTATACACATATTGATATCCAACTGCTGGAAAAGCAACGGAAAAAACTTGTATAAAAATCATCAGTTCGCGGAAAACTCGGCAAAAAACGCGAAATTTGTACGCGAGAAATGCGGGTTTCTTTTTCGCGTAGATATGGAAACGGAACTTGTATGTGAGCTTGTATCTACAATCTGTTTTGTCTGTATATATGCATAAAATTTACATTTTCTCTTTAAACGAGTTGGTTTGAAGTTGCATATTCAAAGAATGGCAAGCGAGAAAAAAGAATTATCAAAAAAAAGTTGTACACGTATGAAAAATAGGCTCTCAAACCATTTCTTTCTTCTCCTTCCGCCACCCCCGCAGCACTGCACCATCAGACGTACACAAGGCGAAACATTCAAACGACGATTTGGAGATGAAAATCAGAACAAGAGAAGAGTGGCGAAAAAAGAATTTCTACATTATAATTTTTAAAATTCCGTTTGTTGCATTCAGATATGTAAAGCGAACATCGTGTGTTATAAACGCTGGTTGAACGGTGACAAAGCTTTCTTTCACGACATGAAGCTGCGCCATCGATAGGCAACTTGTAAAGTTTCGATGGCTTCAAAAAATAATCCGACCTGCTACTGCGAAATCCCTGACTTAAACAAAATACATTCCGCATGCTGGACGGTACAATTTGCCCAACAGCACCGGCCGATTCTTTTGCATATTTTCCATCTCGTCGTCATCTGATGAAAAAGAATCGCATACAAAAAGATTGAAGCGGTGGAAGTGGGAGCGGGTGGCGAATGGAAAATGTAATATCGTAGCGAAAAAACACAGCCTCTCGTTTCCAATTCTCTTTCCGTTCCGCGAATGCTTCAAGCCTGCAGAAATCAATGTAGAATTTGTTCGCGGAAGATTTTTGTATCAATAATTGACGAAGGACCGGTCAAAGGGTTGGAGATTCGATTAATATTTTATTCCGGGCTGCAATGATTTAAGGGTTTTAAAGAAAATTTGTAGGTTAAGGTCTTCAACATACTGCTTGAGAAAGGGTAGTTGCAGACACGTTTGTTGAGATTTAAATTCTTCACATCTTCTGGGTAAGCTTGAATGCTAGCTTCTTATGATTCGGCAAGGCTTCAAAATGATGGCGAAAAATTTTCTAATCTAGTCCAAGCATACAAGACTCTTTAAGATAACTCGACTTTGAAGAATTTTGGAAACATTACAAAACTTCAACAACAGTAGGAACATCGATTGTACTAAGCTTGACCACATTCTAACACAAATAGTATACATTCTTTGAGAAATTTGACTTTTTGTACTAGATTTTCGTATCAAACAACGCTATTTCAAAAACGTTGCCATGAATTTGAAACAAAACCGTTATAAATATGTAAGTCAATATTTAAACTTTTATCGGTTCTTGATTCCTTGTTTAACAAAGAACGAACAAACCCGATAGCTTCAACTTCAAACTATGTTTCTACTGCACTGTCTTCGGAACTTCGTTGGACTGCGTGAATCTTCCGCATTTTCAGCTTCCCAATAATTCCCCCACCCCTCCCCTCCAATCTATCTAATTGCAACGGAAAAGCAAAAAAACTGTTCCTACACACAACTAGCCAAAGTTTTTTTGTCGCGGAAGACTAGAGAAAGCATTTCACGTTAGTCTCCCTTCCGCAAGCAATAGGTGGGCCCGGGAAGGCGCAAAATTTTCCGTGTGTGCTTGCGATGTTGTTTACAGAGAAAAACAGAAAATTCATTTATTGCAAAAAAAAAAATAACTTTCCATCACTCCTTGCCTTTATGTCACCCTTTTCCTGACGCTCTTCACGCAGCGAACGACGAAAAGAACGGCCGACAAGCGAGTCAGTCGCAAAAAAAGAAAATGTGCAAGTGGAAATTGCGGAGAAAGCGGCTGAGTTCTGTCCGAGTGTTTTCGAGAACCGAGGGCTGTTAGCGATTTCTGTTCCATTTTCCTGCGTAACAAGCATCGCGAGATGGAGACGGAGAAAAAATTCAAATGGTACATAAATTGCGAGGAGAAGGGTGCACACACACTTTTTGTGTTGTTTTCGCAATTCGGGCAAGAGTGAAAAAGTTTGATAATCAAAAGTGCTTTCGGGAGTGAGAAATTGTGAAGGAGACGCGCAAACTGGCCACTGGAGAGTGAGTCGGCCCCTTCCCAGCGGTCTATCTAGTCGATTCAAACGCTGACAGGAGAAAAAATCGCGAGAACGAAAAAATGTATGATGAAATTAAAAAATATATAGAAAAAGCGAGGAGAGTCGGGGGAGAAATACAGCAGAAACGTCCAGATATGTAGATGATGCATACAGTGCTAGATATTTTAATTCTCGACGCTTTTTGGAAAGAGACGCTGCAAAAATCTGGGGACGAAGAGCCAGCGTTTTTTATTCCGCTTTCTAACATCCACCAGAGATCGATATTTTACATAGCACTGCGGGAAATGCCAAAGAGCAAGCGACAAGCAATGTGTAACAGCAACGATGTATTTTTTAATTTAATTTTTATTTATTTTATAATGTTTTATGATTGCCCAGCGAATGTAACGTTCAGAAGTGGAAACTTTTTGTTTTCCTCTGAATAGAGAGTTCGCCAGTGGTGTTGATGCGATTTGTTTAGATTTTTATTCAACATATTATTTAAAAAACAAAGATGATTTTTGGTTAAATTTTGAAAAGAATTTTAAAAAGATTTTAAGACGAACTTTGAGAAAAAAATCTAATAAGCTTGATATTATTTATAAAATAAAAATACTCGGACGTTGCATTATTTTAAATCTATTTTTCCATGTTCATGTGTTTGTAAAATCTGAACAAAACGATCGCAAAAACCAAATCTATAAAAAAATCTACACAGAAATGTGGTGGAAAAGTTGTAAGTCAACACTGTTCAACCACTTTCAGCAGATTTTGTCGACTAAGTTTGCAAAGCGATCATTTCCCCACCACTATGGTTTCCATTCAATCCACTTCTTAACACGTTACTTGCAAACCACCCCAAGCAAGCTCCCGTAATACGAACAAAAGCTGTTTTATGTTTTATGATTTTTTATGCATACACTTCACCCTGGCTATGCCAACAGCTCGCCATCAATTCGTTTTAGACAAACATTTTTTCTATGCAAAAGTGAAATTTGGAAGAAAAAAATTCTCAAATAAGCTTTGTAAAGCCCTGTTTTGGTGCAAAACAATCCAAGCAAGGAATATGTTTAAAATATAAATTGAATAAATAAAAATTTATGTTTTGCTGTAACAAAACATTTTCAGCGTTCATGTGTTTGCTACATCACAAACATTTCCACCAATTACTTTAGACGTTTTTTATTAAAATATTTCGCTTCGTTTTCCCAATTTTTGTAGTACACGTCGGTGCTTCTGAAACTTTCATCACGAGAAAAATGTTGTGAAAGAAACAATGGCGCGTTTTTAATTTATTCCAGTTTCGAAGGCACTTTGTAGAAATTACCATATGCAAAGATAACAACAGACAAAAACAAGAAAATTATCAGCGAAAAAAAACGATTTTAGTGTGCAAGGCTCCTTCAATTATTTTCTTTTATTTTTCATACAGTAATGGCCAGTAGCTGATGATAAGCAGCATGGTTGAAGTTCATATTTTTCGGTAGTCTGAAAAATGAAGCTTATAAGAAGAGAAAATTACAATATTCGCCATTGCTGAGGGCGATTCCGAAGAATCGATGTTTTTTTTATCAATATTAAAATGCCTTTTTAGCCCAGCGAGATGTCTAACACTCTGAAAATTCAATTTTTAAAGCATAAAAGTGTTAGTTTATGTCAAATTTTAAACAAACGAATAAGTTTTGAAGATGATCAGGCCAGAGATAATTGCAAGATGATTGTAAGTAAGAAGGAAATGCATTTTTTTTCCTTTTAATGACTTTATTGGATTAAAAGACTGAAATTAGTACATCGAACGTTTTTATGGGCACCTAGTTTTTCTTGATTTGTATCTTAAAATTTTGAAATGCATTTCATCCAATCTGTCTAGATTTCTAGCAATTTTGAAGTTTTAACCTGCTTAAAAGCAGAAAATGATTTTTTAACAGCTGAAGGACTTTAAAATCATCATGGTAATTACAACAAATATTCACATTAAATGCAAAACTAGCTTAAAAACAATTTCACTGTTTGTGTTGTACGCAAAATTTCTTCCTGGGCGAGTTTAACATGCTTTATTACATCAAAAAGTCATACTTAAGTTTGAGTGCAATTTTACATAATTGTCAACCATTTAATTGTCGAGTAAAATTAAAAAATTTCGTTTTTGCCCTCTTTCTACCTTTCATCATGTCGGCGATTATTTTAATAATTTTAAATAATTCGCTTCAATAATTCGTGTGCAGTTTCACAGTGACCATTCACTATTGGCTGTCTCCAAGTAGCGTTTCAACATGTTAACATGAAAACTTGATGTAGAACTCGGGGCGTGATTAAATAACTTTTAAAAAAATGTAAAAAAGTATATTTAATCAATAACGTTTCTGCTTCCAAAGTTTTTTTTACTGGTTGTTCATAGCATTTTTTTCTCTGCCTGCATAAAAATTCGCTTATAAAAATTTAATGAAGAAAATTTGATCGCCGGGAAAAGAAATCAAGAAATAAACTGCAAATATCAAAAAGTTGGAAATTATTAAAAATTTAATAACCTCTTTCAATATGTTTAGTTTGATATTTCTCCAAATAACTCTCCACATCAAACGTATGAGAAGCCAAAGAAAATAAAATGTAAAAACGATTGCTATGTGCGGTCAATAAATATAAATCAAGTCATTCGTTTTCTTCTTCAAAATGTTTCCATGACTAGCATTCATCAGTTGTTCTGTATTTTTATGTAAAGTTTGGTTTAAATTTGTAAATATTTTGTTATAGTTTAATTTATTTCAATATATTCTGCAAATACTTGATTCTTTTTCACATGTTTATAGCTGAGATCATAGAACGAAATTATGAATAGTTTACGAAAAATTACACAACCAATGTTTAGGAACGTTTTGTCTACTTAACTCTACTTCAAAATCAAATTGTTCAATCATGTAAAATTCGATTGTTCAATTCAACTGAAAATCATAATTTGATTCTGAAAAATATTTTTATGACAAATATAGAAGAGATGAAAGATCAAGAACAACTTCATAAGCTTTAAGTGCGGCAAGATTCACGATTTTCGTGTACATCGTGTGTGATCTTTACTTTCAATTCCGTTTTGATGTTGAACAGAAGCCAATCTCCGCTTTAAAGTCTGCCTAACGTTGCTGGAACATCAGCAAACAATTTTTCCCATTTAACATCCACGGGAGAGCAATAAAATGATGACTTTATCAGCGCAAAAAACGCAACAGTTTGTATTTCATTTAGCGAGTGGGGTGTCAATATGCGAGCGACTGCCGCGGAAAAAGTGTGAATGCGTTTTATTGCAATTTGATCAACACTGGATGGATGCAGTGTTTGCATGGAAACTGCAATCACGTAAATCCGTCAAAGTGCTTGCCCGATGCATTTGATCACAGATAATTCAGCTCATCAGCGCCGATTTTCGCTCGCAGCGTGGCTGTTTACACCGTGCCGTGCTTTCAGGGATTATTTGTAAAGTCAGTGTTAAAATGCAGTGTTTGATGTTTAGTCAGAGTATTGCAAGACCAGTGCACTGATGCTGCATTTTTTTGAAACTGCAAAATCCACACGTTGTTCCATAAGCTAGGCACGTCAATGAATCACCTGCATTAAGCTAATTGATTGTAATCGTTCGGATGAAATATAAAAAGCTCGATTAAAGCCGGGTGACAAAGGACAATTAACACTGAAATCACTGTTAGACGTGACGCTTAACGCCGAAGGGGGTGGATAAAACATATTTCATTGCACATTTTTTTCGGTTCTGTTGTTTCACAGCTTTTTCCGCGTGCATTTTGGCCAAAATTATGTTTCACCACAGAAGTGAGTGGAAATTTTTTGTGGTAACAACAATGAGAGTGGTTTGCGGATTTTAAAATGTATTTAAAGTGTCGAAATTGTTGTTGCATTTTTCCTGCTTTTGGTTTTTAGTCGCTTTTTTCAATTTGTATCCCTCGCAGTTGCATTCAGTGCACATCAAATGCACATAACAATAGCGCGAGTGGAGTTCTGAATGAATGAAGCCGAGAGTGAAACGCCGGCAAACACGCGGCGAATTTGAAAAATAGTTGAAAATTCAGGTTTTGTTTGGGCGCGAGAGCGTTGGGACGAGAATAAAAAAGAAAATATCACAAATTTCACAGCAGTGGGCCAATTGCATTATGCAATTTATCTGTTATTTGATATTTTGATACCGAAAAAAACCGGATAATGCAAACACAGCACGCGACATATTTACTCGCATAAATATTTGTGAATGCAACAAAAAACTCGGCCTTTTTGTCAATGCAATTGAATTATGATCAATTTTCCCAGCACTTAAGTTTAATCGCCGTCCCCCAACCACCCCGACACTAGCTTTGTGAAATACGGTCAATTGGAAGATTTTGGGATAAGTGAAGCAGTTTAATAGCGTTTATTGTTCAAGTGTTCGTAAATATTGTTTTTAAGTGGTGATTCCAGTACGGACAGTTGTTCGATGAAAGGCTCTAAAAATTGACAAGAAAACTGATCCAAGAATTTACAAGACTTAAGTTTCTCTCTCTTGCTTTTTCTATGAGTTTCAGAATTATTTTTCCAATGCTGCACAACAAAAACTGACAATAAAAATTCTATTCCAATCAAATTGGATTAAAGAATTCATCAGAATTGAGAAATTGAATCACAATGCGCTGTTGAACAGAATCTGCAAATTAATCATTTAAAGACATTTCTAATTAGCGTCATTGATATCAAAATATGTCACATTGAAGGAATTATTTTTAATGTGATTTTCTATCGCTTTTTATGATGATTTTTGTTTGTTTGCCGAGCTTTTCATTGTTTGGCCTTCCGTTCACACAGCAAAAGGCTTGAAAACTTATTGTAATCTCCTACTCGAGTCCTTTTTTATATCACACTACGCGCTGGAGCTTGTCACATCTGAAAAATTCATTGCATCCAGCCCATTGCGACGTGTGCTTTGTTTTCATCAAAAACAACTTTTCTCCGCGCTGTAGACCAACATTAACGAATGAAATAATTATGAAGTGAAAAGGCTTTCATATTTCATAAAGGCCTTACAAACATATAAATAATAACATATCAGAAATTTAGGAAATAAAAAACTGAAAAATATTTCACTACTTGCACAAGGTCTGCGTAAATTATTGATGCACCTGAGCGGCTGTTCCAAAGTTTGACGAAATATCTATCCAGAATTTTTTACATACGAAAAATGATTCAATTTCACTGTCGGTGCGAACCTAACGTTCTGATGTTGATAGTTTCTAAAGGGTTGAAAACAGAATGGATACATTTTTTTAAATCACGTTGATTGAAACAAAGTGTGCGTTTCAGTGTTGTGAGTGTTAACGTTGGTGAAATTTTTATCGTTTTACAACATCAAAAATGTCTGCATCTAAGAATGGTTTTCTGATGTTAACTAGTTGATGTAGACTTAGTACAAAGTTTAAAGTAAACGCAACTGCAATACTAGCATCAAAAATACTTCGAACATTTGCTAAATGCATCAAAAGATTTTAAAGCTATGCAAGGGTTTATTATAACTCCAGATTTATATAACGTTAATTAGAAATTTCATTGCCTAAAAGGTTTCTGACTGATCACAAAAGGGGTTTCACGCTTCTGAGTCGTCCAATTTGCGCGCGATGCTTTATTTATAATGCATCATTCACTTCCCTGGCGCATAAATTTTTAATTTTTATAAGTTTTTATGTTTTTTGTTGGGAATAAAAAGTGGAGAGACCTGGCGGCATAAAGAATTCATGCACTTTCATTCATGTTTTATTTTTTCAAGGATTCTCCACTTTTTTCACCAGTTTTCATAATGCATGTATCTCATTTACAGCATTCGAGGCACAGCACATAAAAAAATCATTTTAAATATGAAAATTAAAATTTAAATATTTATAAAGAAAGAGAAAAAATGAAAGATTCTCCCTTTGCGATTTTTTCAGTTCACCGACAACACTAAGTGCCGCTCGGAAATTAAAGTTTAATATCATGGAGATTACAAATCGAGTTAACTTAATTTTTTCTGGGTCTACGGCTAGAAATGTAATCAAAACCTGTCTCGAAGACAAGCAACATTCGATAAATTTCGAGTTTTCCAATTGAAATGCTTCATGAGACCAAGTCGTGTACGTGTGTTCAGTTTCCTGTAAATTTATTACATGATTTTGTCATACTTTGATGATTGAGTGAGGTTTTCATATGAACCGTTGATTGTGTACGAATTGCATTGTGGCTTAGAAAGAGAATTTTTTCCACCCCACATCCTGAATTATTGATGGACATGGCAAAATCAAAAAGCTTCTGAAAAATTAATTTTCATTTACATACGAAATTAAATTTTATCGTTTTTGTGCTGGAAAGCATAGCAACTGTCTTCTAATACAAGCTGAAGGTTTTCAAGAAACTGATCGCAAGCTACAAAACTAAGCAATTTTAGAAAGTTTTGAAAGCCTAAACAATCAAGTTGCAAGGTAAGTTCAAGTCCCACTAAAAAATGTGAAATGCAAAAATTGCTTTTGCTTGAATTAGAAGCCTTCGGAAAGTGGAAAAGTTGATTGTCGAAGCAGCAGAATTCAAGCTTAGAAGCTTTTTGTAAACAAATTGTTATTGGTCATTGAAATGAAAGTTAATTTTGTTCTTCGAGCGAAACAGGAAAACAAACAAGCTTACAAAGGCAACTTGTAACAATATCAAAATTGCAATTTTTCACTCGTGGAAAGGGCTGTGAGAGATGTACAAAAAAAATACACGGTTTCCCGATCCGCCGATACGAGAAAGGATAAAGAATAATCAAATTATGCCATTCGTAGCATCGCTAACACAGGTCAGTCGACGATGAAAAAATTACAGAAAAATGCTTCTGCTACATTCAAAGTCCGAGACGAGAAATGATGCGCTCTTCTTTTTCTCTAGCAGCGATGCATGTTCATGTTCGATACGTCGCCGTGTCCTTTTCGGCATGATAAATATTGGAAAATATAAAATACACACTCATACATCGCTTTACCGTCATCTCCACCCACGCCTTACCCACTCACTCTCCCAGGACGCCCTTTTCTGCACCGGTCGAGAACGATGAAAAAAAATTCGTGCACCTACGACTCGATACTGGACATCTAGTTCACATCACAGATATACACACCGAGAGAAAAGAGATATTTGAATTCGATCATACATCTTTTCGTACACGTCGAGTATTTTTTTTCTCGATTGCAATATTTAAAGATTGGGTGAGAGAGTCGGCCATAACAGTTTTTGGGCAAGATAGCAGTTATGGTGCATATTTCACTAGCAATTTTACTCGGCCGTCGAGATACCAACTCTTGGAGATACACACAGAGAAATCAGATGAACAAAAAAATTCTTTTCCGAAAAAGTTCATGGCAAAAGTTTTTTTTTCTCTCCATATATGCAAAATGGTGCACAAAAAGGATTCACATCGATCACAAGAGCTTGCCCCGACACAAAAGGAAGAGAAGTAAAAATAAATTATTAAATTAGAAAAAGTTGCAAACATTTCGATTGAAAGGATGTACGTATGATAGTTGCATTCGAAGGCCAGAGGCGAAACTTTGAGTTTCAAAGAGAAAGGTGAACTTCGGTGTGGTATCTGTGTTTGCAAGGACCCGTCGTCATTTTTGGCGAGCTTGTTCTCCCCCTTCACATGAAGACGAGGCAAAAATAACTGAATTTGCACAAATTTTTCGACGTTTTATTTGAACTCGCAAGCTTTTTTCTATCCTTCCCTCGATATATTTAATCATCATCAATGGCAACCGTTGCATTTTAGCCCGCTATGTATTTTGTTTTCCTTTCAAGGATTTTCCGGGATATGCGGGAAAAGAGTCCAATCAATCGTCATTTTAACTCCCACTCTCGGTCTTACGCATGATCTTGAATTAAAAAATTCATTTTTCGCTCGTTTTTCAGCCACAGAAAAAAAAACGTTTGCATGTATAGAGCAGACGAACAGAAAAATGCGACGATAATTAAGAGTTCTGTTGAAGTTTCAATCGGGGAAATAATTAAAAGCGCGTGTAAACTTATTAAAGTTATAAATCTTAATCGGGACGGGCTGTAATTGATATGAGTTTGAAATTCGCTTCAGTAATTCTTCAGTAAAGTGTTAAAAATAATCCAGAACTTAAAAAGGTTGAAAGTGTTTAACTTTAATTGTCATTTGAAATCATAATTATCTGTGACATTTTATATGCCACTGTCTGAATAAACTCAGTGAACGAACCTTCCAGTTGACGCCACAGTTTTTATTAAAAAAGACTCGAAGTTTCAACAACATTGTGGCAATCACATAAGGAAATAATAAAATCGAGATCTACCATTAAAATGCTTTTGATAGCACACGCAAACGCCCCAAATCTAGAGCGCAAACACTTGAGATATCGAGCAATTTAATAAAAATTTATCGGAGTATTTATTTCAAGTCAATGATAAACATAAAAAAGTTCGATTGCCACAGAAAAATAATAAAAAACCTTCGTCACATCAAATCTTATCTACTTTGTTCAAAAATATTTTTTTATTACACACAACTTTGTTTAAAAAGTTTCGCCACGAAGCGAGCGAGCAAATAAATTAATTAATGTTTATGATATCAATCAATAATTTTTCTGTGGCTTTTTTAAATTGTCATATCGGAATGTCATTAGTTGAATTGATGATATTTTCAGGTTTGCTTTTTGTTTCACACCGATGTATTTGCTGGTGATGTCACTATGGTTGGTGTGGGTGAAAATGATGACTAAATATTTATATCAACCAAAATTTCTTTACTTGTACCGAGAAGTTTTTACCACTTAAAATATAGAGAACCATACCAAACTGACGTACAATTCCCCAGAAAAGTCGGCGGTATGATTTGATGAACATTTATAATATTGAAACATTTTTATTTTATCAGTTTCAGAATGTTTAACACATGCTCGTTCTTATTTATGACATAAAAATATTTCTCATCGAAGCTTTGTTAATTCATCATCTTGATGATTTTCTATTCCGAAATGACGTGTTTCAAAGCTGAGTTTCCAGCTTGGGACTCATTAAATGTCGGATGTGCTTAATGTGTATGTGAATAAGTATGAATGAATCAATAATTTTCATTACATTATTGTTTTTTCAATGTAATGAGAAGTTTTAATGATGTGGCTTGCGAGAATATAGCATAAAAAATTAATTAAATAAATGTGTTGTCATTAAAAGTATTTAGATGCTACATTGTCGCTTTAACACTTTTAATAAAATAAATTGATGTATTGTAGCAGACGGAATTGGGTTTGATATTATACTGCGCTGTTGCATTTCTTCAATTAAAGTGTTGCTTGCTTGTAACCTGAACAAATGCCAGTAAAAACGTTGTTAACAGCCAGTTCTATGTGAACCAATGCTATAATGACGGCAATTAAATTTATCGAGCTCTTTTACAATTCAATATTTCATTGCTTATATAATTCTTGAGGTTTACGTAAGCAGCCTTCTTGTGTTCGCACAGAAACTCTCAATTTAAAGCTTATTATACTTATACAGTCTTAAAATTAAGAGCTGTAGGGGGCGAATGGGTAATGATAGCTTAAAACCTAATTAATTATACATTTTTCACAAAACTCAAAGGAAAATGATTCTCGATAGTTTCATGAACAAAAAATGGCCAAAAATTATTGAATTTCGTTTGGATATGATCGAGTCAGCCTCGCGCACAAACGTTAGAAACTGAATTCAGCACACAAAGCAATATTTTATTTAAACAGGCGAGATTTTTAATCGCTTCGCGATCAATTTTTTATTAATACGCTTCAGCTTGTATGTATGCCTGCTTCTGTTATTCGTTATTTATGTCGAATAACTTTTTTATTCATCTTTCGACTTCTCTCTCAATATCTATAATTTTACAAGTATTTCTTTATAACGTTAATAATTATTAAAAAAGAAGCGAAACACATGAGATTTGGACAAGAAGGAATTATATTCAACAACTGTTTCCACAAAGAATGAAGAATCACAGCGATCGAAACAACAACGATGGAAATGTGAAAGAAATAATCTGTTTCTTTCTTCTCTTTGGCTTTAATTGAACTACCAAAAATATAAAAATTCATATGTATAAGCAAGATTATGTTTTGTGGCCTTTTGAAGTTTTTTCTTTTATTCAAGTTTACGTTGAAAAAATACTTTTTTATTCGAATTAAAGACTTTTTCATGATCTCATTATTTGGATCATTCATCAAACCCAAGCAATCTGATATCAAGTAACCCCCACCATACCAGAAAACACTTATTTATTTTTGTTCGGGGAGAACTAACAAGTTTTGTTGCATGAAAACTGCTTGATTTTATTTCAACAAATTATATGAAATATGATTGATTGTTAAGAATTATTTTCGGTTCCACATCGTTCCGTTATCAGTGCAAATACTTATCGACAGTTACACGAACACATGTTGTACTCACTACTTCTTTGGGTATTTTGATTTCTTTCACAAGTTTCTTTAAACATTAGTTTTACAATAGTTGACGTCACTTTCATAGGAAAGTTCTTTCCACCCATTTTTACAACAGACAATTGACGTTCAAGTGTGGATTTTGACCAAAATGTGCTATGTTTGGAGCTATCAGAGTGAGATTTAATGAAGATGCTGCTTCTAATTTGCCAACAAGGCACAACCTTAGGTCGGCCTTTTTTGTAACAAATAGATCAGTCAATGATTTGATTTCCACGAAAAATCCTCTTTCAAAATTCACTTCAAAAGCTTATTCAGAATCGAAACCATGTTTTGTTTATTATTCTTGATTTATATTTTAATATCAAGAAACAAGAAAGATCGAAAAGACCAGAGATGAATGAAAAATATACGCCGTGAAATATCTTCCGATCTTTCGTTTGAAAATTTAATTTATTTTTTAATTGCTTATACATATTGAAGACAGAAGAAGAAGGAAACATGTTTCATTGCTTTTTTAAGCAGCGTAATAAAACTTTCGTAATAAGATAAACGAAACTGATCGATTCACGACACTTTGCATTAAACACAAGCTGCTGTGCGGTTGGCAGCCTTCTTGTACAAGTTTTGAATCCTTATTTATCAAGCGTCATACAAAAGCAAGCCAAAATCGCGTTGCTTTAATATTTTCAATTCCTGAAAAACCATGGAAATTGACCGAAGCATGTCAAGCAAAAAACACTTTCTATGTGAATTATGACATCTCCTTGTGCCACCGGAGATAGAAGGAGAATACTGGAGGTTTTTTCATTCGTCACTTTTGCGTTTACAACATGCTGGGAAAGAGTTTACAATATTTCATCGGACATTCATTCATTTATAATATTACTTCTCAGCTTATACATATTCCACATCGTTTCGTACGCATTTTAATCTGATTTCTCAGACAGCAAAAAAACCTTTCAGTCTCCCGCCGCCTATGGCAAGGCATCTCTCTCTACGGAACATTTGTATCATTCTTAAATGCAAGAACGGGCAATAATGCGTATTCTTCTATTATTAATTAAATAATGTCTACACATACGGCCGCTGCATCGTCCGATGCAAGATCTTTTACGGAAAATATGGAAAATAATCATAAATTTGTGATTTCTGACTCTAAATACATTTCATATATTTACGCGTGAGCGGGTGGCATGTGAGATGGGCATATCGCAGCATGAAAAATGGTTTTGCGCCCCGAAGGTCCAAGCCACAGTCTCTACAATGGACGAGAGATGCAGAATTTATATTTTTGGCGAGGGTCGTCGTCGTCGCAGAGAACCGAAAGGATGTATGTTTTCCGCGTAGGAACGATGTCGATGTGTTCTATTATTTTCCGTTGAGGCATATCTGAGGCATCTCTTCACCGAAAATATTTTATTGTCTTTTGCTTTGAAGCGAACTCGCAAAATTTATATTTTCTCATTTGACTCCCCCGTAACACGAATAATTCTATTCAATTTCGCAAAAACTGTTTGACGATGTATATCTGTGGCCATTGAAATTGAAAATTAAATCAATTTCACTTGTGAGGGTTTTCGAGAATTGTAAAGTAGTGTGCAGGCTCGCATAGGCGATTGCAGTTTTCCGTCATAAGATAAATAGAATTTTCCTTGCCGTTTTCAATCATTGTTTTTTAGACACACAAAGAACTGAAAGTCGAGAGAAATGCAAAAAAGATCGAACCGTGTTCGCAGTGCCTGTGTCGAGCGATTCGAGAGAATTCAATGCTAGGAATTTTTTTTAAGTTCTCGATAAAAAAAAGTTTTCTGGGCCTTCAATTTATTATTAGAGTACGAAGTTCAGATTTTGGGGTAGAAATTTTTAAAATAATGTCTGTTTAGTAGATCCTAGGCATTATATTTTCTTAACAATTTTAAACACTTAAGAATCTTTACCGTTTAAGTTTCATTAAAGTCGAACGCTTAAAACCTTGCAAAAACATTAAAAGTTTAATGTTTTTTATTAGTTCTAACCTCAAAATCTTCGTGAAAATTTGTTCCGCCAAGATTCACTAATCTAAAACTTCAACAAATAAACCTCAGCAGCAAAATTGCAGCTTATATTTTATCATCGACTGAATCTCGTATCTGTTCTGTTGCAACTTCTACATCCCCCTTTGATACATTCGAGCGAGACATCCAAACACATTTTTCGCACAAATCATTGATATGCCAAAAATATTTTCCTAGATACACATTTGAATCCATTTTTATGAGAGAATCGCAGTATGTTTGCTTTCATTAAGCAATACGGTGCTGCTTTTTCCCTTGCACATCTAATGGCGATATGCGCCTCAACGGGCCCAAACCCATTTGATTCGTGAAAGATGTTTATATTTAGCGTTTCCCGGCTAAGTTTGAGCTTTCGTTAAAAAGCATTTCCATTATCGCCTCGGAAACATTTTCACTTGATCTGAAATATTTGCCTTGCACAAAAGCGAGCTTAGGAAAAGTTTTAGTTATTGATAGGCAAAACTTTTCGGAATTACCGTGCATGTTGCAGAACTAAAAAGTTTGAGTAAAACCTTCTCCAAGAAGCCAGTTTTGCTGTGAAAATGTTTAATGAGATTAAAACTAGAATTTACTAAAAATTATTTATGATCAAAATTATGCT
Organism: Belgica antarctica; assembly: GCA_000775305.1. Classification (NCBI taxonomy): domain Eukaryota; kingdom Metazoa; phylum Arthropoda; class Insecta; order Diptera; family Chironomidae; genus Belgica; species Belgica antarctica. The sequence goes on from JPYR01000340.1 coordinate 31,290, forward strand.
TTCATGTGATGCAAGAAAAATCAGGAGTTCTCAGTAGATTTTAATGATAAGTGTTTAAATGTGTCGAAACCTGCTTCAGACGGTTGCAATTGCAATAAAAATACTTCTGTTTAAAAACTTTGCTTCTCAAATGCGTAAGCAGGCATTAAACTCGCCAATTAAATTAACATTGAATGATACGAGGTAATTAACAGACATGAATGCGTGTAAACATTGTTGTTCTACACTCGGCAGCAGCAGAAACGCGAACCGAATGTCGTCGTGGCTGTAGATGATGGCGCAAGATTCGAATTTAAATAAAAATGATAATTATCTAGACTGGCGAATAAAGGAATAAAAATGTTAAAAAGAAAAACTTTGAATAATGAGCAAAGAGGCTGGGCAACAAAAAGATATATTTTAAAGGTGGGGAAAATTTCCATACACAATTTTATGTATTTTATAGTTTCTCACACAATATTTTTGTATTTCCCATACACGCAAGGCCGTTTTAACAACATGAAAAAATTGCAATGTATCAATGCAACGTTACTTTTTCATGCTGGCCATGCATGCGATGCGCTCTCTTGGCACCCACACGATTGCACAATTCTCTCGCTTCAACACTGACGCAAATAACGACGACTCACGCCACGCTGTTCGGAAGAATATCGCTCCATTCACATTTGGATATTCAGTTCTCGTCGGTATTTCATCCAAAGCGGTTCTCTTTTCGGTCATACAATCAATCTTAAGAGGCTCTAATAATAAACATTTATTATTGAAATGTATGAACTGTAATAAAAATAATAATAAATTGAAACAATTACGCGAAGGCAAGCAGAAAAAAGTTCAAAAAGTGCTGTAAAGAAACAATCCTCGAAAATAGAAGAAAGCGAACGAGAAAAAAGACAAAATTAATTATCCGGGAAATATTTAATTAAAGAAAATCGTTCTCGATGTAAATTGTTTTTAAAATAATCGTAATAATAACAATAATAATAATATCGCTCGGCTTTATTACGTTTCCATAATAAATGAATTCAAATGGAAAGAACTGTTGTGAGATGTGAATACATGACTTCAATTTAGACCCGAGAACGAACTGTTTTTATTTCTATTTCTTTATCGTAATTGAAGAAAAGAGAACTTTTCTCTGAATAATTTAATAAAAGACGTCTTAAAAAATTATTGGGAGAACGAATCATAAGTGGAATATTTTTTCTGTTTGTTCATCACATGGAGCGGCAGAAGCCAGATGAGTTATGAGTTTGGTGGAAAAATGGATTTTGAAGCCGCAATCAACGAGAAACGAATAAAAATATAAACATTTTTGATATTTTCGAAAGAAAAGTTAATTAAAGAATTACGATATTCCGTTTATTATACCATTAAAAACGGCTTTTGAAAGGCACAAAGAAGTAAAAATATACGCAGAGAAACACACCGAAATTAAATAATAAAGTACACAAATCCCAGTTGTTTGTTTTTTCAGTGTTTTGATAAATAACTCAATGTGAATACTTACCCGAAGTAAAAAGTGGAATCAGCAGATACACACGCTCGATCTTATGTACTGTGCATGTGCCACCGTATATGTACTCGCCGCCAGCCGTACATAGCAGGAAAATTGTGTGCAGTGTACAATATGACAATAGAAAATCATCTGTATTATCACATGGTGCGCATAAGTAGCAACGCTTTGGGAACTACCGTGCAATAATTCCGTGAAATTAGAAGATCTCACTTCCCTTTTCTTTCCGCCCGATTACGACGAGCGTCTCAAACACACGAACACCCGGAAAAGACGAGGAAATTCCCTCCACACACATATCGCCGACAACTCTCTGCAGACAACATTACAAGTGATAGTAAAAATTTAACTTTTACTTTCGTCACAAAAAACGACCGACGAACGAAGAGAATTTCCCGTCTGGATCGGAATCTTATTTTGACTAGACAGCGTGGAAGCTTTTCTTGTACATAAGGCTCGTCTTTATGTGCATGTTAGTGGTCTTGAGTCGAGCGGCATTGTTGAACATTTTGTCGAAGCCAATTCAGAGTGAAATAAACAAAACGAAACGTGCTTTCAAGTTGTCATCCGGTGGCATTTGAGTTCAGTGAAGTTTTAAACAAAGGACAATTGACTTTAATTTTCTGCCTCGGTAAAGAAAAACAACCCTGTTAAACATGCCATCAAACACACCACCGAGTAAGAACCCTTCGCCCATGAGTATTCTTGAGACTCGGTCTCAAGACTCACAGGAACCGCCGACTGATCTATCAAAGTTCAACATGAAAAGCGTGAACGATAGCAACAACAACAACAGTAAAAACAATTCTCAACAGTTCTGTCTGCGCTGGAACAATTATCAAACCAATTTGACGTGCGTATTTGATCAATTGCTGCAAAGTGAGTCGTTTGTTGATGTAACGCTCGCATGTGACGGTAACCAAATCAAAGCACACAAAATTGTGCTGTCGGCATGCAGTCCCTACTTCCAATCGTTGTTCTTCGATAATCCATGCCAACATCCCATTATCATCATGCGCGACGTTAAATGGCCGGAATTGAAGGCAATTGTTGAGTTTATGTATAAAGGAGAGATAAACGTGAACCAGGACCAAATAAGTCCGCTGCTGGCCATCGCTGAAATGCTGCAAATCCGTGGATTAGCTGAAGTCAACAATGAACAGAGCGCGATGAGAAATAATTTGGCTGAGACTCAAATTAAGCCGAGAACACCGTCGGTCGATATGACTGCAAAGTCAGGTTCGGTGGAGTCGTCACCGGTTCCAACGTTCGATATTGAAGAACAGATCAGTCACCAAGCACAGCAGTTCCAGAAAGAAAAGCCGGACGCTAAGAAGGCGAGAATCACACCTCGTGACTGGGAATCGATGGCTTCGATCGATGCACTTGCGCCGCAGTCCACGAAAAATCAACGCAAAAGACGTTGGCCATCAGGTGAACGAAACAACATCATCAACTCGTCTCCATCGCCCCAGAACATGGAGTCTTCATCACCGTCGTCAGTGAATCAAACGCTTTCGCACTCGTCTCCGACATCGAGTCAGATTCCACCGTTTCCCTTGCCCACGACACTCGATACGCTCGCTTTGCAGCAGTTGACGATGCATCACCCTGACGACTTGGAAATCAAACCCGGCATCGCTGAAATGATTCGCGAAGAAGAAAGAGTGAGTAGAAGCACAACAATTGTTATCCTTACAATCCAAATCCTTGTGAACACGTTTTGCGCAAAAGTTTGCATATCAACCTCACCTTTCACATTGACAAACTAATTTAATTGCTGTGTGACTCACCACAAACCAGATAATTACCATGAATGAACAAATGAACAAATCAAATTGCAAAGTCATTTTGCGAGACTGAAAATCTCAAGAAAATATTTTCACACATTGTAAGTCAATGACGGCGTTGCTAAGCGCGCTGTGCGAAGACATATCTCGGTGACATTTCTATCACAACACGGCAACGTCAACATTATTATGCTTTTTTATTGTGTAAACATCGGGCGATATTGGCATCAGGGTTAATTGTACAAGCTTCTCTTCACATTTTCTTCTCTTTTTGTTGAGATGTAAGGTAGCAAATTCTCTGTCATAATCATAAATCACCATGGATGTGAGCTGATATTCGGCTTTTCATCTCTTGTTGTCTGTTATTTTTTTGATGGAATGTTTGTGAATGACGTCTTTGATGTTTTGTGTGTAGTAAAATTTACTTCTTTTAATGATCTAACTAGAAAAAGAAGTTTGTTTAACTATGACGTAACTTAAGTATTTAACACTCGATTACGTTCATAAAATTTCGAAAAAACCAAAACATTTTGAGGTTATAAAAATTTAATGTTAAAACTCCACCGTCACTGCTGTACAAACCCAGTTCAAAGTTCTGCTTTTTATCTTCTTCAGGGGAGTATGGAATAGCGTGGAGAAGAAAGAGTGAACAATGGTTGTTGTAATGAACAGAAATGACTGAATGTATTATTAACACAAACAGATACAAGGCTTACCATAAAAATATTAATAATTATAATTACAAGTTTTCTCTGGAAATTAATTCTTTTTTATTGCTTTGGCTTGATATCTTTCGAGTTGTAATACTTTGGAGTTATTTTTATTTTCATTCAATTTATTCCCCCACGGGAAGTCAAAGTTGGTAATATACGAAAAAAAATCTTTCGGGCCCCGAGTGAGAGGAACGAAAATAAAAACAGAAAGCAAAACAAGCAGAAAATCTAACAAATAAAATAAATTACAACTTTTTCTTAATCAAATTATTATTCCGATTGCAAAACTCTTGCTATTATGAAGTTTCAAAAACTACAGGTGTGTAGTTGGGTGGAGTTTTGCTGATTTGTGATCTTTTTCTGTGAGAAAAACTCCGTGAATACTGAAAATTGATAGAAACCTGCATTGTGTTATCAATCTGATTGCTTAAGACATTGAACAGTACAAATAAATTCAAATTAAGTCTCTCGCTTCACCGAGCCAGCCCTGCTCGAAAACAATTCCATTGAAATATAAATCTTAAATCAGCTTTGACTATTAAATCATCAAGCTAAGAGAAATGTGGAATTTACTGAAATAATTTCAACTTAAAACATTAAGTAAAACAGCCATAAATGATTTGATGTTTGCCTTAGCTTTAAAATGTTCATTTCTTCTTCCACACTCGCTTGTACAAGCAATGAAATGTGTTTTCAGAAGAGTTTTGTGATGAAGATAATGAAAATTTGGTATCTGGGAAGCAAATATCTGGGAATTTCAGATGTTTTGTCACTTGTTCCAGCAGATAAATTTAAACTTTGTTTACTTAGAAATAAGCAACTTAGCCTCAACGAGCTTATACTTTCGTTGACGTCTAATTGCACAATTGTTTTGAAACTGAAAACAGATCCCGCAAGCACAAAATGTTGAAAAATCAGGTCACCTAGTGTCGCTCATTGCTCAAAAACCCCTAAAGACCCAAAAGATTCACTCTGAAGATAATTGTCGTAATAAAAACACACATTTTAAATAAATTATGACGCTGATATACCGCAGTCGACAAATTTTATTGTAATTCACGTTGTAATATTATGTCAACATTAGAAGTTTAAATGTGTCTCGGAACTCGTGACAAAGTATGCGTGATACAAATTGACATGACACCTTTCTAATCGCTCGGTTGACTTCGAGAAAGAAGAAGTTTTCTCTCTCTTGGTTTGCATGTGCTTTTGCCAATAGCAATGAGACCACACCATAAACATGCTTTGGCTTGTTCTCTTCCCTCGAAAGCTTTTGAACTTGTCTAGTGGTTGGAGACAATGGAAAACGGCATGTCCTACATCGAGTCTGCATCTTACGGTCTCATACAAAATAGGTAAATGTACGATTATTATCTCTCGCTGGCCTGATGTCTCTCACTCTCTTCACATGTCGTGTTAAAAGCGTTAGTCATGCTGCTTCATTATGCTCACAAATACTTTTTATAATTCATCTTAAAGCGACCTTTCTCTTTATAGACTTCGTCACTTGTTGAGCTCGTTTTCATTAGGGTATGAAAAGAGCCGTTTTCGTGTGAAACGTGATACGTTTAATCCTAATGTGAATGAACGTCTGATGTCTGTGAATGAAGAGAAGGGAAAGGAAGTGAGAACATGTTATTTCGGCTACTGTCGTAGCATAGCATTAGGTATGCTAATAATTTTATGCAACAATTTTGAATTATAATCAAGCATTCGAATTTTATCTTAAATCTTAAACGATCAAAGCTTTAGTACCACGAGTGTATCAAATATTGATGCAATTAACAAACTAACTCTCTATTTGTTACGTGAAACTTTTTATATCCCGAAAAAACAAAAGCATTGTTACACGATTATAATCAACAGCACAATCATTGAGCCAATGAATCGCGCTGGCAGCGAGAAAAAAACTCGCGGCCAACTTTATTTATGAATAAATGCAAAATTCGATTTCTCAATAGTGAAAAATAATGGAAAATTTCCTAACAAATTCGAATTTCCGAAGTAATTAATTACAAATATGTGGAGTTTTATACGTAAACAGCACAAATATTAATTTTCATTTAATAGCTCTAATTTAATTATTGCTTTATTCATTGAAAAGCTGCTGTGCCATACGAAAAGCAAAAACTTCGACTTTTATATAACTTGGTAATGAATGAAGGGACAGAAAACGCTGAACTACTGGTCACTTTGAAAGTTTTTCTGACCGTAAACTTCACAAAATGAATTAATTGAGACATCAATGGTTAAGGGGTGGGTAGAATTTATTACCGTTTGACTGACTTTTGAGGGTGTTGTTTTTTGTATCTCAGGGGTTGTGTCAAACAAGCTGCTGATTAAAGTTTAAATCAGAAGAAAACTTCGTAACGTGTACTTCGCAGTCTCAATCACGTTATAATTGTAAAATTTTAAAAGAATTTATTTAGCTAAGACATTTAGCTAAGTTCTTTGTCAGCAACATCAATCAATGACTTGAATATTTTATAAGAAAGTCCACCACTCACTTTGACTACGCAGTGCCCAAATCACCTCTGTTCTGAAGATGAGCAGCTAGCTGATCACCTTTGGGGCAACCGATTAAATGGAAATCATAATCCTAAAATTATGATCCCAAATAATCGACCACCTCCGGTTGATGCTTCAGGACAGGGAGCGGTGGAAGCGCCACAGGGGGACCGCAAGCCCAGAGCAACTACCTCTTGCGAGGAAAAGATGGGCTATATGCTGCCAGCAGAAGACCGACAGCGAAAAAACTTAAGAGCTAATCACCAGGGCCAAAACCAAGTTGAAAGCGAGCCAAGACCCAACATCTTATCTCTGCACCAAAACACAGTGCAAAAGGGACGTTGCATTGTCCTGGCTTACCTTCAACATGCTCAACTTGTCCGGTCACTGGTTGGTTTTGGGTTGAACGGCAATTATAACTAAAAATTTGAAGTCTGACGTCGCCATGTCTTCGGCGGATGCAGAGGACGGGGAGTCAGCGGGATGTTCTGGCTTTGTAGTTGGCTGGCGCGACTGATCTTGTAGCGTTCGATCTCAGTCCAGTTGGTTGCTAAAATCGAGAAAGCATAAACGGTTAGATGATTAAAAAAATGGAAACAAATCTACTCACTTGTCTTTGGAGCTCGTGGAGTTCGTGGAAGGGCTCTTTGCTCACTTCTTTGTTGTCAATTCATCGTAGTGGTGGTGGCAGTTCAATTGGTATGCAATCAGACTCATCCGAATCAACTTATTCTCAATTCATCACTTTTGCACTACTTAAATCTATGTTTCAATTACTTTTTCGGCCATACACGTCCACCTTCAACAATTGCCAGAGAACAGAAAAGGAAGACTTTATGGATGTAATCAGTCTCATACCCCTAATTAAGGTTTTACCCTGAAAATGTTAACACGAAGTGATGTTAAAAAGTTAGATTCCTCCTGAAGATTCGTAAGAATATTTTCAAAATTACGGTCATGACAATATTTTATAAGAAAAACTCTGAATCATCATGAAAAAGTTTACCGCGTAATTTCAGAAGGAATACATCGTCCCAAAAGTAACCGCAGACAAAATTTGATTTGCGTCTACAAAATTGCGTTTTTAATTCAATGTTTTTCGGTGTTGGTCAACATCGATAATTTGTCAGACACCAAAAGACCATCAATGTGCTGTGTAATGGAAATGAGAAAATTCCAAATTCATAAAAATATCGAAATTGAAAATTGAAGATTCATGGGAGGCCGCTTGCTTCTAAATATTTTATAGAATTTCGGGTTTACTGCTTCGAGTCGATGTCGTTTTTATTCCCCCCGTCACTAAAACTGTTTGCATGGGATATAAATTGTATAAATTTGATTAAAATTGCACTTGTTTTGTCTGTTTTTCTCCCTTCGGTTCGATTATTGTTTAGAAAATATCCAGTTATGAAAATAAAAAAATAATTAAATTTGATATCGAGCGAAGTTTTGAAAAAGGGTAAAAAGTGTTATTTACACTGCCGACTCTCTCAAACATTTCTGCGTCGGTTATGTAAGAGTGCATGGAGACAACACGATAATTGAATTATTTATATGTGACTCAAATTCAACACACACGAGCGTTTAAACTCAAATTTATCGATTACAAGCCATGTTAATATTCAAATTATTTGCAAAATTTTATGCTTTGCGCTGCTACACCGCACTTCAACTTGCCATCGCGAGTGAAAAAGCATGTTGCGATCTTAAAATTTAATCAGTCGTAAACGATTCTCGATGTGTTATACTTATTACTTGACATTGGTCGGGACCTGCTTCTCGTCTAGAATTAAAAACTTCTATAATTTACACATTTTATATTTCCTTCGAATTCTTTTTTAAATAATCAATAACACTTAAAACCTCCCTCTAACTCGAGCAGTGTGAATTTAATTTTTCAAACAGCTACACAATGTCAAATTATTGCAAAATTCTCATATCATTTTATCATGAAATTAATAACACTCTATTTGCGTGTGCAACTTCATGCAATTTTCCTTACGTACACAGTTTTTCAACTGAACATAAAATGTTAGATAATGTTGTAGTTTACGGCTGCAAATTATTTTCAAGTTTGCTTCTGCTTGGGAAGGAAACTTTTTACGAGTTATACTTTTTATTATAACTACTTTTGATTACACGAAAAAGAATTGTGTGGCGTTTAACTCGAGGTCGGATGGAAAATAAAGGAAAATAAATATATTAAAATGTGCCAGCAACAATGCGATTCAAATTAAATTCTCGTTATGTGATTTTTCCAGATAGTTAGTTGAACTTTTAAAATAAAATATTTCTTTTACACGTGCATTCATTATTCTTCGTGTCGGCGAAGGCAACAAGAAATAAAACATGAAAGCGAACTTGGAAAAGAGTGTTCCTGATATCGCTGAAACACTTAATTCGTTAATTTTGCGATAATAAAAAAATGCAAGCAAGCAAGTTCTTCCCCTTGAGCAAGTGCTACTGTATTTCTTTTGTGCTGTAATGCCAGTCAGATTGACCTAAACTATATGATTATGCAAATTGTGTGTCTGTTGTTCTGCTCTTGCATCTTAAAAGCTGTGTGTCTGCACCGCACCACATACATCTGCAATCCCAGTTCCTCGAAGAGCTGCACTTTTGATACTGCATGATTTTAAGCATTTATAAATAATACCAAATTGTAGGCTTCTTTTCGTGGATAAAAATTGATTATTGCTTCTCTGAGTTCTCTGAGTTTTTTGTGCTGCTTTTTTGTGTTTTGTTCTTCCTTTCCGACTTTTTCTTTCGTTTTTTGTGTGTAAACTTGATTGTTTAACATGAATTCTGAACTGTTCATTTATTAATTTTTCTTTTAGACAAAAACAAAACTCAACGATTTCAATGTAAGTAGCCCAATTGCTGATGATAACGAAACATATACTGCACTTCCATTAATTTCTGATTTATTGCATTGTAGTGAATAACATGCTTATGCGCTAAACTACAGCAAAAAACCAAAAACAGAAGAACAAATATGCTAAACTAATATTTTATCATGCATGAAAATACTTATTTCAAATTGTTTTCAACAAACATGAATTGTGTTTCATGTTATGAAAATAATGAATCTTTTCTAATTACCAATTCAACGGCACACATGAGTAAAAGTTTTATTTCTTGTTACTCAACCGACTCTATCAATTGCTAGATTAATTTTATCCGCTTTAGATTCATCGTTTTATTAAAAACAATAAATTCTTATCATAATCGGGGGCTGTGCGGTTATTGTGTCACACATAAGTTTATTTGATAGTAGAAAAGCTTAAGAGAAATTAAATCTTATGATAGCAGTTCATAGCTTTCAAATCAGAAAAAGATAATTTATAAAACTCGCAACTGATAACTAATCTTTTGCCGCACACTTTATGAACAACTCCGCTTTAAATGCACATCAAATACAATTCAAAGCAAACTCAAAGTCATCCGAAATGATAAATACTTCAAGTACATTAGTCGTAATGGGAAAAAACCGTTAATCAATACAATTAATTCTCATGCAGCAATAAAAACAAACTTTTAAATAAATTTAATTACAATTGCAATCGTTTGAAAATAAAACAGAGAACGAACAAAAAGTTTTCCTCTAATTTACAATGACGAATGCAAGGCACAACAGAGAACGAATATATATAGAGCATTTGTTAGCAATCAACTTTAATTATCATCATATTTTTATGACTTTCATTATGCATGTAATGTAAACTTCAAATGAACTGAATGCCAGTACGCGAGAAGAATACAAGCAGTTCCAAAATTTGCTTACTCGCGCGAGAAGTTGAGATGTTAATAAAGAACGGAAAAGGCACCGACAGAGAGACGGTGACTAGAAAAGAAACGAAATCACGAAAAGCAATAATAAAACTGAGAGTGGAAATGTGACGAACACACCTTAAGTTGCCGCAGTTCTCTTCCACATGCTCAATTAGCCACGTAACAGTTTTAATAAATTATTATGGTATGATTGTACAATTTCTATTCTCGCTTCGGCTGAAAAAAAATTGAAAAATTCTCGTGCAAACTCGACGGCTGTGTTCGTATAGGAAAAAATATTTTTTAAATGTAAATTATTAATATTGATAATAACAGAGGTTGTAACTAACGAAACGATATTTCAAATACGCCTCAACCACGTTTCACTCGACGGCATCTACAATTTATCATAATATACGAATACATATCAAAGCACATTTCTGTAATAATTTTTTTAATTCAAATGTTGACTACATTTTTATTCCTCATATTTTCATTTCGTATTTATGAATACGTAGCAGTGAAAGACTCGACTCTAGTTCGGCTTATGGTCTAGTTTACCTGCTTGTGTTATTGCTAACAAGATTTGTTAATTATATGTTAACAAAAAAGCTTGTAAGTAACTTAAAAAGACAAATTGTCGACATGCCGTGAGATTTTCAAGACAAACTCTACTGAAACCATACCGCGATTCTAAACTTCATCCAAATAAAAACTGCTGGGAGCCTCGGAGCGAACGAGTGAGACTGTGTGCTGCTTACATTAGCTAGTCACCTAGTATTATATTTTTTTAAATAATATCATATCCAAACAACATAAGTCATTAATCATGCTTCTTACAATTTTTTATATGTTTTAATACATTATTCGCCTTTACATGCTTTCGTTTCAACACGCTGAATGATGATTCGTACCGCCAGTTCTTTCTTTTTCCATTTCAATTTTATGAATGTGTAATGTTCTGACGGAGAAAGCCCTTCCTTTTCCAATGCAATCATTACAAATAAATATTTTTTCAATAATTCATTTGGAGTGAAATGCGCCAGAAATACACAGGCAATGAAAACGAGCGATTGTACTTTGTAGAAGAAAATTATTATATGAATATTTCAGGTATCTAATCATTATTGAAAAATGATTACGTGAAGTTTTTTATAGGCGAGCTGTTGAAATTAATATTTGATATGACCTGGGCTGGCGGAGAAAAACAACTGATAGGAAAGAAAGGGTGACTCGAAAGTCAATCGAAGTTTGTTTTGTTTGTCTATTAAATTGTTAACTAAAGAAACTTAAATTACAGTCTTGATAAGTATTTATCAGAGTGAATGTCTTTGTAGCTACAAAGTTCTCTTGAGAATTGACGTAGGTCACTTATTCCAAGGACGGTTGTCGAAAACGTAAGTTTTGGAAGAGGATTTCAGTTAAATTTTGAAAGGTTTATTCAGAAATGAACTAGACTACATTAAGAAAATTCTTAGATCAGAAAATGTTTAATTAAATTCTCAATTAGAATACTTTCTATGATTTTTTACTTCTTTTCTCTAGACAGTTGAGTGCTTTCACAAGCTTTTTCTGTCGTCCATTTCTCTTGAAAAGAGTTCAAATTTTCGCCAGGTCAGTCTACGTTGTTAATATTCAATCGAAAGCATAATAGAAAATCATCAACGCTGCTGCAAAAAATAATTAAAATGAAATTTAATTTTCGTTATCATATTTCACGCTCAACCGTTCAAACATTTTTTCACTTCACAATTCTCCGCTCGGACATTTTTTACATTGTACATAATATCCGGCAAGACATTCAATTAACTCCAATAATTTCCTCAATAACAGCAATTTTACTATCAATCAAACTTTAATGTCCATTTTCTAATTCAAATTAAATTTTATGCTATTGAAGAAACAAAACTTTTTTGTTCTCATTGATCGGACTTTGCCGTTCAAATGGAACTCCGTTTGACGGAGAGCCGAGAATGGAAACTTTGTTGATAGAAACTTTGAGTTTTCTTTTGATGTGATGTTTCAGCGGAAATGGTCAGAACCTTCACATAATTCAAAAAGCATTTAATATGTGTCATAGATGTCTGCATTAAGTGATTTGTGTTCATGTCGTTCATGCCTGCCTGCCTATTTACTTTTTTGCGCTCCTCACTTACTTTATGTTCTGCTGATGGGAAAATTCTGATAAATTGTGTAAACTGTCGTTGGATACGGGGCGCTTGGAAATGGAAAAATCCTGAAAGTTTGAGTTTCGATGAGTAGCGAGCAAATTGATTGATAACATAATGCTTACAGCTGCAACTTTTCGCCCAAAAGTCGAAAACTCCATAAAATTGACTCGTCACATAAAAAAGTTGTGACGAATGCAGACGGCGCCAGGGTTCTTCTTCAAACTCAGTGTTCTGATGTGTTTAAAATAACTTAAATAATGAAAAATTCTTTATTTTATTCTTTTCTTGGTTTTTCCGTTACTTTTCCGTGTCAGCACCAACAACTTTTTATAATTAATAAAACAAAATCATAAAAAGCTGAAAAAACCCTATAAAAATGTATTGCTCTCATACTACCTATTCTCATGTTTTTGAGAATTTTATTTTCGGAACGGATGCAAATGTTTCTATTTTCGCTTAATATTTTCTGTTACTTCCCTTTGTTTTTGTTGCGTTCAAAGGTTGAGTTTTATGAGTGAAAAAATTACTTTGAGTTTAATTTTAACTTGTTTCGAGTACAAGCTGTGTCCAAGGAACTTTGATGATTGATTGACTGGTTGATTGATATGGCATGTTGTTGGTGCTATTGTCTGGACCCCATCTCCACCCTATGGCTACCATTAAAGGAACCATCATGCAGGATTCTTGAACGGTTATCCGCAGCCGAGAGACCTCTTATACCCACCCTGATCTATGCCGAAGCAGAATTCTGTGGTGCAAAGCTTTTTTCAAGGAACGTTGATGCAAGTTTTACGTTTTGTTAAAACCTAACTAGTGAAATTCATAAAACATTCTTAATCTGCAACAATTTTCAACATAATAGTGAAAATACCCAGTCAATAATCATGGGACGAATGTGATTAGAGAATTATCGGAATTAGTGTTTAAGCTTGTGATTAGAAAGTTGAGCTGACAGTGCAGATAAGGGCAAAGATTTCAGACACATCATTATCTATTGTTTACGATTAAAAATTAAAAAGCGTCCTAGAACTATAATAGATAATTAGACAATATCATAAACGTCAACTAAATGCATGTCAATTGAATCGAGTTTGCAGTCTCAATGATGTTAGAAGCAGCTTAATGAACACGGTATAATTATTATTAGTTGTCATACGAGAGAGTTGAAGTGTCTGCGACTACGATTAGCTTTTGAAAATATATTTTAAGGGCTAATCTAATAGAGTATGGATATCACGGAGAATTATGTGGTTCAAAAGTTCAGCAAAACATATATTAATTAAATGCTAATGCAGCCTTTCCAGCAAACAAACACTAACAAACATCCATTTCCATTTCGAATTATCTTAAAGATTTTCATAAACTCAACTGATAATTTCAGGCCATTAAAAGTTGTAGCGATGATTGCATTAAATTCAAAGCAGCAGAAATCATAAATTATTGATAAGTTGCATGACTTGAGTCAATAAAATCGCAAAACTAGAAGAAATAAAAAGTTGAATTTGCAAATTTCCAATGCTGAATCATCAGAAATGCAGAAAACTTTGAATTGATTGAACTAAACTGAATTTTTAATTTGTTATCGTTGCAGGCAAAACTGCTGGAGAACTCTACTTGGCTCGGTGCATCGCCGTCAAACATTGCTGGTAAGTGAAGCCCTTTAAAGACTTAATTACAGTGAAGTGGTTGTGGATGGAATAAGGCCCGGAATATCATGAACCCATATTAATTGCGAATATAAATAAAACCGTCTTTCTTTTATTGCATCGACTCACCCAGTTTTTATTTACGTCCACGTCGATAATTAATTCCTCGATATAATTTATATTGCTTTAACTTTCTTCGTTCCGCGACTTAGAATAACAAGGAAAAAATAATTTGAAATTGGAAAGTCCATTTATTGTAATTCGCTACCCGACTGCCTCCCCCTAAGAGTCCACACAAAAAACATAAATAACGCGCGTAGACGCTCCATTCCCTCTATTGATTTGCCTTCACCGTGCTTCATTTAGAAAATTTAATTAAACTGTAATTAACAATCTTGGAGGATAAAAATTAATGTGCTTTCGTTAAAATTCATTAAAATGTCTCCTTTTGAATAATGTTTTTGTAGCAAGTGAAGTCCAAATGTTGATTTAGCTTTGTGTTCAATATTTGGAGTAGGATTTGAAGTTATAGAACACTTGAATCGATTGGAATGGAAGTTTACAACAAAACTTTTATGCTTTGCTAATTATTGTGGCGGAATTTAAGGGTCATTTGTACACCAATTTAAAACTTGCAAGTCGCATCTAGATCCGTTTCTTCTTTTTCAACTTAACCATTAAAACCAATAGAAACAATGATTTCCTTGTGAATTCATGAAAAATATGTGCATTTTCTGAAAACCAAGTATTCACACGACTTATAAATGCACCCGACTTGTTTTGAATTTCACAATGGTGATGTAAACGATGATTGCTGTTTGGAATGATGAGTTATTAGGTGTGAAATGGGCTGTATGAGAAAAACATAGTCGGAATAAGAAAAATAAATGATCAAAGCGAGATTGAAGTTACGAAGAAACATAAACGAAATTTCTATGGAAAATTGTATTGAGAAAGAAATTAAAATATAAACAAAATCCGTTTTAATTATTCATCTTTTCTACACACTTTATAAGAAAAAATAATTCCCCGAATAAAATTCGACGGAAAAAACTCGCTCAACGATTTCATTTTTCATTCTTTGAAGTAGTTTATTTACAACAAAGTAAATCATTTATACAATTTAATATAAATCTCTGAAATGAAATGTTCCATGAAAAATAGTCAAAATGCATGTGGTATGTTTATATTTATATTAAAGGAAACAACGATTTTTATAAATAACAATTTCTCTTGTCGGTGGAGATTTTTCTTGAAAGAAGAAGATGAAAACTCATCACTCGTTGCTGCGAGAAGACGAACGAGCGGTAAAAATAAAAGGGTCCTTTGATATTTATCACTACAGACAGTTGAAGTTTTACTGTAATCAAACATTACGAGTTTGTTATACTTAGATTCATTTTTGATTTTATGGCTTAATGAAAATGTTTGTAGCGTTATGTTCACGGCTAAAAATAGCAGCGTGAGGTCTAGACGGTTACACAGAGAAAATTAAAGAAAATATTCATTGCAAGTTGTGATTTGAATAGGGAAGAAAACAAGCATTGCAGCTTAGAAAAAAGTTGAAGCATTACTAAAGTCCACAAAATTGGATTCATCAAGCAATATTTAATCAACTCCACATCTTTACACAGAGACTTTCATTCGTTCCACTCATAATAAAGATAAGATAACTTTTTCATACTTTTATTTACAGATCACATTCGTTATTTTGTTATTCAAATAGTCAAAAAATAAATATTAAAATATTCATTGTGGAATATAAGTACATTAGTT
Organism: Belgica antarctica; assembly: GCA_000775305.1. Classification (NCBI taxonomy): domain Eukaryota; kingdom Metazoa; phylum Arthropoda; class Insecta; order Diptera; family Chironomidae; genus Belgica; species Belgica antarctica. The sequence continues at coordinate 47,178 of JPYR01000340.1, forward strand.
TACAAAGCCGAAATGGAGGTCATTCAGGGCTGTGGAAGACGTTTTTTATGGAAATTAATGTTTTGAACTGTAGAAATGAAACTTGAAGGAATTCTGATCAGTGATGAAGACGGAAAATAGACAAAACTTATGATTTTAATCTTTATTAAACAAAAACTCTTTGTTTCAAACAAATAATTGCCCAGTTTGTGAAACTTACTTCCAACTATTCCTATCAAGTTCACAAATTTGATGAAATTTATCAATTTCAAACTTCAACCCTGCTTGCAGACAAAACTAGTTCGAATTTGAATTTCTTTTACGAAATTTCTGAAATAGATTGATCAGCACTAATTTCTTATTCATTTATATACGAAGAATAATAATTTCCACCGTGGCCTAACCCTTTTTTCTGAGCCGTCTGACGCCAAGGCAGTAATTTTAAAACACACACATTTTTTCGTATTTATGACTTATGTTACGTACATTTAAATTACGAATTTTTATTCTTTTTTATTGTTCCGAGAAGTAATAACAATAATGTTATTCCACTCGCTTTGAATGTTCAAAATAATTTAATATTATAATTTGTATATTTATTTGCTTTGCAAGTTTCGAAAAAAAAACATTAAAATTAGACATGTGAATCAGCAAAACAATAATAATAAGTATACGGAATAATTACAGTCTTTCAAAATAGATGTGTGGCAAACACTCGTAATCAACGTAATATCTTTGAACAACGCTTCGTTCTGTTTTGTTCGGCTGGAAACTTATCTAGTTGAATCAACAAAAGTTTTCTTTCCAATTCCACTCTGTGTGAGACTCTCGAATCCGATGTACAAAAGCAAATTACGATGAAAAAAATGTTATTAATATTAAATATATTAAATGTATTGTACATGGGTAAGAAAACTCCAACCGGAAATTAAATAACACCGTACACTTTGCTTTGTTGTTGCCAGAGCCATTATTTGTTGTATTTATAATAACGATATACATTATTTTTTTAATATTCTTTGCGCTCAAGTCATAAACCTTAAAAATGTAGATTTGTTTGAATAGATGACTCTCCGAAATAGTCTTAATTGCGTTTTAGACTTATTCACTCGCTGACGCTGTACAAATGAAGTTTTTTCTTTGATAATTTTATAAATAGTTTTGACAAAATAAGTGCCGGCTTCCTTTCGGATGGGGTTTGAAAATGAATAGAGTCGATCAATGAAGTTGAACAAAAAAAAATTGGAATTCAACTTTCATTCCATTCAGTTTGCTTTGCTATAAACGCTTGTCGACGTAATCTGCGTACAACTCCACAATACATTGTTTAACGAACTCCGGTGACTTGTGCTGGACTTCAAGTACTTAAAATCAGTTTATTTAAACCTGACTAGAAACCACTCTATTGTTAACAAGCGGTTATCATCAATGTTGAAAATTTAATTCACGCACCGCACCTTCTGTTTGCTTGTTCGATTGGAAATTCGCTGAAAAATGCATTTCAATAATAAAATAAATAATCAAATATTAAAACATTATGAAACGGTGCCAAGGTAATTAACGCATTTAAAATTCATTGAATTAAACACCGCTGGCACTCTTCAATGCACGTGTAAGAGCTGAAACAATTAATAAATTGGTTGAAGAATAAAAAAAAATTACATCATAAATATTTTACGCATTAATTCATCATGAAATTTTTTCCCGTGGAAAAATATTGTCGATGGAAAATCGAATGAGCAGCGCTGCTGTGATTTTTCCTGGTGATGTGTTTTACACGCGAAAAAAAAGGAATTAGATGAATGAATTTTAATTCATGCGAAGCGCAATGATGTTTTATTCATTTGGTATTTTTATGGTTTAATGGTTTTCGCCACTTTTGCGGCTTGTTTATTCACTTTATCGGGCGGTGGATGTAATGATTAATGAATTCGTTGTTGTTATTCCTTCGATTTAAATGAAAATATTTTTTTCTCTCTCTCCTGCACAGCCGAAAGCTATCAATATCAGCTTCAGTCGATGTGGCAAAAGTGTTGGAACAGTCAAAACCTGGTTCAACACATGCGGTTCCGAGAACGTGGACCTCTGAAGTCGTGGCGACCTGAAACTATGGCTGAAGCAATTTTCAGCGTGTTAAAAGAAGGTCTGTCACTCTCACAGGCTGCCAGAAAATATGATATTCCTTACCCAACGGTACGTGAAAATTATAACAATGTCATTGAAAAAACCTGTCTTTAGCAACTTTGTATTCACAAAACTTTAGTTTGTCCTATACGCGAATCGAGTTCACAACATGCTTGGGCCATCTATGGATGGTGGAACTGACTTGAGGCCTAAAGGCAGAGGAAGACCACAGCGGATCCTTCTCGGCATCTGGCCCGATGAACACATCAAAGCTGTCATCAAAAGTGTGGTATTTCGCGACGAGAAAATCATCAAAGAAGATCCAATGATCTACGGTCGACAGTCGGTAAGATTTAACTTCGCCATTATGACAACCAGCCAATCAACGAGACTTCTTAGAAGACTTAAAATTTTGTCTTCCCATCTCCACAGCCCTTTCCGTTCCAAGACGTAGCTGCTATGGGCTACCCCAACGGATTGAATCCACAAGTAACAGATTCCATGTCTCCAGATATCCTTGCGGCCGTTCGGCAACAAATGTGCAATATGGTTGATGCCGCTAACTTTGTGGCTGGCTTTAACTTACCACCGAATATGTCAATCCAGTCAATGGCTGGGTCTCCAAGTCTCGGCGGCGGTTCAAGTAACGTTCCAAACCCTAAAATTGGTTC
>JPYR01000340.1:49975-60469 GCA_000775305.1 Belgica antarctica
AGGCTTGCAGATGCCTCAACTGGGATCGCCTGCCCTTCACAATCTACCTGCTGAACTTTCCCTTCATGGTTTGCAGAGTTTATCGCCCAACGAAGATGAATTTCGAAAAAAGGAACGGAATCGCATGCGAAAGGATCAGCAGCAAGATACCAACTACACCCAAATGGAAGACCATCAAAAAAACCTGAACAACAACCGCTTGAGTATTACAAAACTGAATTCACCCAAAAATCATACCAAAAGCCCATCGCTAGAAGCCGTTGAACCGGCTGTTAACTTAGCGATAAGCGGTCAGTCGTTGGACATGTCGTTCAAATCATCCCGCACCAGTAGCGACGGTGGTAGCATGAACGGCGAAGACTCATCGCCACATCCGTATCGCTTCAAAGACTCGTCGCCGATCAAACTTGAACCTTTGGCTGACTGTCGTGATTAAAAATTTAACTGGAATTCAGATTTCACTGAAAATTTCATAAAATTTAATGTTCTACTTTGAACGAGTGGGTCTTTACTTTATAAATAAATCTTCAGAACGGCCGTCGACAGATCGGATGACGTAAAATCAATTAACTTGTGGAGACAAAGCTATACATACACACACAAAGTAATATCACATTATTCATTCAACATAAAATGTCAACGTCGAACCCCAATTTTAAATTTTTCTTTCACAATTAGTGTTTGAAGATTCCATACCTCATCAGAAAACATTAAAATATTGAAGCGATGTAATAGAGAGTGAGTGAAAGAAAGATGTTGAAGTAAACCAAATTTCACAGAACGTTATTAAATAATTATTACGCTAGGGCTAACAGAAACAAACACGCATCATGAGAAAAGAAAAAACCAGAACTCAATTCATTGCTTTTAATGTTCCACATTCAATAATTTATATAAATGGAAAGAAATATGATGAAATAGTCAAGAATTATTTAGTAATTTTTAAAGAAATAAAAAATCTTCTTTGCTTGGTTTTAAGTTATCTTCCTAACGAGTTGGCTAAGGCTGTACATGAGTTAGGTCACGCATTATAGTAGAGATTCATGAACAATCATAAACATTTTTTTTGACCAGGAATCTTTTGTGCCTCTGAAATAGGCAAGTGAAACTTGTGTGACCTGTATGACGAACGACTCCCAACAACTTCAGGAAGTTAATCATTTTATTATTATTTTTGGGGCATGTACATAAACTATAAACGAGCACAAATACTTGTGCACATATTACGGTAGCGTAGGAACTATTTATGCATATAATTTGAAGAAGAAGATGAAAGAAATTATAGAATTTGTGTATGTGATAATTAATTTCTAGTTTTTAGTTTTTTCCTCCTTGGGGATTGAAATCCATTTTTCGATGAAGATTTTTCTCAACTCATCGGTCATAAGTAAGAAACAATTTCTGGGTCATAAATTGAATCGTTTTGAAATATTTTTATTAACGATTCTATTTGCCCTTGCATTATCAATTTGCAAATATGCAATTTTACGGTCAAAGAACACAATTCAAATGTCAAAACAAGAAAGACACAGCATAACTCATAATCTCTGAATATTTTTTCGACTAAGAAAACATTCCGGTTATGATTTTGTTTGCAACACTTTTGTTCTTTCCTAAGCAAAGAAAGCATTAAACGTACAAAAAAAGATAAAAAAAAATGTTTTTGGACAAACTCTTTGGAACTTGAAAATGTTTGAGAAAAGATTTTACATAAAAAATTAGGTGCAGTGGAGGTTTAAAAGTCTGAGATTTTCGGGAAAATACATCGCCAGCACTACTACACCACCACTGCACTTCTTTTTGAGACAAAATTACAAAACAAAATTGCCTTTTATGATTCTAAGTGTTTCGGTGATTAAAAATGAAAATTTAAAATTTATCATTTCACAACCAAGTCGCAATGCGCGGGCATCACGAAATGTTATATTTTGCTACTTTTTAAGAGAGTTTAGGAACTATAAAAAAGCAATGAAAAATTAATATTTTCGGCTAAATGAAATTTTTTGTACCCAAAAAAGTGCCTTTTCGGAAAAAAAAGAAAAAAATAATCTATATTCTTAGTTCAATTTTTGTAATTCTTTCGGTGTCCGTGGTTTCTATGCGCGCAAGGTTGTGAAAATATTAAGAAGAAAAAGAAAATAAAATAGGCGAAATTAATAGTGAAACAACAAAAAACAAAATTTAACACTCTTTATTCAACAAAATTTATGAAAGCTAAAATCTTTTCTTTTCTTGATTATTGAGAATTGTAAGATGGATAATTCTATTATTAATTATATATTAATAAAAAAAATCTGAAAGAAGTTTCACACAAACATACGATACGTGCACACATCCGTCTCTACATTTGTTTTGTACCGTGGGAAGATAAAATCTTATTAAGAAGTAAAAAAGAGAACTCTTAAAATACCAAAAGATTGAGATGAAAGAAAAAAATTAAAATAAAAATGGAATTATTAAATAAATAATATGAAATTATAAGATCTTTTATTATTTTTCGTTCTTTGTCTATTGTTTCATCATCATTGATGTCTGGGCGGCATTGAACAGTTACAGCAATTTTTGTAGTGAATTGCAGAATTGAGTTTCAGGTGAGAAGCAGTTTTTTTGAAACCTTACGGAACTAAAATATCACATCATTGAAAAATTTTCCCCAATTACTAGCACTGTTTGAATTTTACTTTTCTCTGTTCTTCAAATAGGTTATTTGGATTATCTTTGCGCATGAAAACGATGTGAATAAATTAAATAATCTCACAATTGATGACTTTGGATGCCAGCAAAAACAAAACGAGATAAAAATAATTTTTCCCTCCTCGCAAATGCTTATTAAGCACAAATCAATTAAGAAACAATTAAATGAATTATCATAAAATTTAAAGAGATCTCTCGGAAGATGAATAGATTTTGGAATGATTACAAGTTTTCTTTCCATGCTCGCTTTAAACTTTTATCAAGCCAAGAGAAGGTAAATTGAGTTCAATCATCTTTCACCTGAACAGTTAGCGTAGCATCGACATCGTCGGATGTATCCTTGATACATGAAGCGAAAGTTTAAAGCTTTTTACTCAAATAATAAGTTTGCAAATAAGAGAACGTGAATTAACTAACTGTTCATTTAATCCTACATGAGATAAATTGCTTATTATGTGTTTCAGTTACTTTCGAAACACTTTTTTCTTATTTTTTCAGATCAACATCATGTTACTTAATTGCCAACTAATATAAACTTGCAGGATTTAATAGACACGCAGCGCTAATTTTAATCACACTTAAATGGCTTGCACTTTTCTTCTTGTTAACTCAAGTTAAGCTGTAAAAATAATTCGTTTGTTGCCTAATCGGTGAACGCCAAAAAAAGTTCAAAATCATCTTTCAAATTAATTTCTTGGGAAAAACAATTTACACAATTTATTAGTTATAGAAAAACACTTCTAATTACCATTCGGTGTGTAAATTTATGGTACTTGGGATGAATGGTGTATTGCGTGAGATCAATCATAAAACATGACTTTGCTAGCATAATTTGAGCCTACAAGTTTTCTCAGCAGCAATGCAACTTTTTCAACGGAAGACAATTGTCAACAGAAGGCTCAAAAGATCTGTTATAACACAATCCTGATAGTTTTTAGATAAAACCAAATAACAAGCCTTATATTTTTTAGAAAAGAACACAGAATGTTGCAACCGATATAATTGCAAAGTGATACTTCTGAACTGACAGAATGCACGAAAACACGGGCGTAATCAGCAAAAACATTTATTTTTGTTATTAATTTCTCCACGGTTTTCGTTTCTCATTTAACAAATGACAAAGTCTCAAATGTTAGCAAAGTAATTTAAAAATAATTCAAACTTTTGTCCGACACCAAAAAACGCTTCTCACATTTTCCACCGTCCGCGACTTCTTTTTTCACTCTCCTTCTGCACTTAACAAAGTTTTTTTTTATTTTTTCAAGAGAGAGCGGAGAACAATATTAAATTATGAAATTTTAATTAAAAAAAATTCGTAATGAATATATAAATTTCGTGATGGAAAAAAAGCTGGAAAAGGAAAACTCGAGGAAAATGAAGAGCACAAAAAACGGAGAGTTTTTTTACTTTATTCTAAATTAATAATTATAGCGAAGCGGACCCCTTTTTAATGTTTACTGCTACACCATAAACATCAGTCTCTCTATATACAAATACATAGCCAATTCTTTTTTTATATTAATAATTTATTAAAAAAATGGAACATAGAAAACAAGAAGAGAATGAGAAAGTAATGGTTTGAGTTTTAGAATAAAAAAATACTTAATTTGACTGAAGAGACGCTTTCGGGTGTGAGTCGATGGCGAACAAATTTATTTTTCATTGAAACAACAGCGAGTTGTACATAATGAGGTGGAATATAAAAATTAAAACTGGGGATTTGCTGCTATACCCACCCTATATTTTGACTCCCGCACCAAGGGAAATAAAAGTTCTTAACTACAATGGTTTCTTTTAAAGCAAAAATCAATTACAATTTTTTTAATGAATATATCATTTGAATGGGCGAGGCACAGGCAAGCCATCAATTGAATTGGGTTGAAAGTAAGCTGGCTAGCGATACACGCTGATTCCAGTTATATTTACTTAAGAATTAATGCAGCGAGTTGGTTACCCTTGTGAAGGCAAACGTTGAGAATTTTGGTGTTGGTAAACTCATCAAGTTACTGTTTTGACTTGAGCTTCATGTTTTGTACACTTTGCAGTTGCTGGTGTAACTAACTCACTCAAAAACATCTTATCGATTTGATAACACAAATATTCGTACTCGGAGCTGCACCAGCGACGCTCTCCAAAGCACCGAGTGTTCAAATTAGGGATAAAAAAGTGTCAAAACATAACAGAAGCTCCACTGAAAAGATAATTAATTAAATATATAGAGAAGTGAAAACATTGCAATCCTCGTTCGAGTCTGGCTACTTTCTGGGTATTAAAATAATTAATGTTTTGTATCCGATAATTCGCTGCTTGATGTGTCCAGCAAATAATGAAACTCATTAGCAAATCCTACTTCAGGCAGTTTCATTTCGCTTTTGAGTCTACTTTTCTGACTCAATTTCGAGATACATGCATGGGACAGCCACAGCAGAAGTCTTTAGCGTGAATTTCTGATCAGAGTTGATATCGAAAATGAAAAAAGTCGCTGCAGGATTATGAAACAAAGTTTAGTTGACTGATTTTATTTGTGTTAAGCTATTCTCTTATAAAGTTTTTTTAAGCTAAGACCATAGGAATCACTTGAATTTTTCGTTTAAAAGAAGTTCTGCAGCTTATTTGCAAGAAAAAAAATCAATTTTTAAGTGCTTGGCATCTGTTAATTCACTTAATTTAAAATAAAGATTTTATGTTGTGTAAAACCTTGAATAAATCTTCATAGATATGAGACGTTGATGTTGATTTTTGAGCCAAATTTATAAATGACTTAAAGAAAGCAGTTCTGGTGTGCTAGAGAAAGGCCTTTGATTCAATATCAAATGATTGTTATAAATATCTTTGAGCGCTTAACAATACGTTCAACTAATAAAATCATTATTAAAAGAAATTAAATTCGGCATTTCTTAAGAGTTTTAAGCTGAAATTCCCACGATTTGATCAGTTATAATAATCTTTTCGTTGATTCGGCTTTATAGCCTGGCTTTTCTTGCGAGTTATTGTAAAACTTCTCGCTGATTAATTAATTTTATTTTTCTACGAAAAGTTATTCAAAAGAAGAATAAAACTTTTTCTTTTCCCATTGAATTTTGTTCAGAGGGCGAAGCGATGCGATGCTCCAATAATATGTGGTTTATTTACAACAATCACTTTATTATATATACAAAATATAAATTTCCTATATTGTATGCTAAACTACGTCTGCTTTTTCAATGATGAAGAGAAAATTTGAATATATTGTTGAAATGTTTTAAATAAAACTAAGTTTTATTAAACAATTTCGTTCTTGTTCGACTTAATATCGGGAAGTGCAATAAAATTTTATGACTTTCGAATGTTCATCTAGAGCCTTTAATTTATATTACGTGTAGAGCTGAGTCGAGTAAACTAATGATTATTACAACTAAATATAAGAGATCCATAAATTGACTGTAATGAACGTAAACAAAAATCGAAAAGTAATAAAAATTAATTCCTCTTCCAATCAAATCTAATGGCAACAAAATAATTTCGATTTGAGATATGAACATTTAAATAGGTTAATTCCAAATTTCAATCAACCGAAAAATCGGAAAGACACTTTCCTGACAACTTCCTAACCTGAAACTTTTCAATCGCTCGTAGTGCTTCACTTTCGATACATCTTTAATGTTTTACTTCGGAAGTTCAAGAATATGAATTAAAATTCAATGGATTCTGCATGAAAAGCTACACTCAGAAAACTCATGATGAAGAGAAATTCTGTACTGATGAACAGAATAAATTTCCTTTGTTGTTTCAACTATTAAAAAAACATTTATTGCTCTCAGCAACACAGGTTTCCAAAGTTAAAACAATTGCGTAACAAAGACGTAAATCAACTTTGAATAAAACTAAATTTAGAACGACGTGTCACGAACGTTACCAAAAGTTTTCACTTTGAATGTTTTCCTGTACCGTCACTTTTTTATAGGCCCTTACATGCTTCAAAACAGTTTTTATAAAAATTAATCTCCAGTAATTTACATACATGTTTCATGTTTCACATGAAGAATGAGTTATGAAATGAAGATATTTTGCATATATTTGATGCATTTATTTGAATGCATTTTTTTCTCCCTTTGCCACACTTGTTTTCTTTTCGATCTGAATAAAGTACGCTGATTATGGTGCATTGTAGCATTGTGTATTTCATCCTGTGTTGGAGAAAACATAGATACGCGGCATGAAAACAGTTCTTTCGTTGCAAACATTTGATGTTGTTTGTTGCAGGTTTTTAAAAGATTGATTTGTTCGAAGTGATGAATTTCAATATGATGTGTGACAATGGTTGCAAGCAAGGATCAAATGAAAAACACAAACATCTGTTTTATTTTGCTTCAAATTTTATGAATTTGTATATTTTAAAGACGTTGAACATTATGTTTTATTTTAAGCATGCACAGTCAAAACCATCATGTATGATGCAACTTTTAAATGCATAATTTTACGATGTAAATAAGAATGCATGCTAAGTAGTGTACATTACACTTTGATGTTTCAGCATTCACGTATTTTTCCGCTTGAGGAAGGAAACATACAAAAAATCCATCTACATCAGCAAACATTAATGCGCTACTTTAACGCATCAAAGAAGGTATTGCATTATCAACCCAGCTGAGAGTGCTGATATTCAAAAGTGAAACAAAAAATGTTGCTACACGACAAAGAAACAGAATTGTGAGCGATTAGAGATTTTAAAATATTCCACAAAATGGAAGGATTAAAAGCAAGTGCGAAGTCAAGGACACATTAAAAAAGTTCCATTTACATCATACAGTAAAAAAATCCAGCTAAAATGAGAACAGTTGGCATCAGCAGAAGTAATGCTGCAGTCGGCTTCAAATCAGTCAACACATCTTTTCCTGCAAATCTTTTCGTCCAAATAAATAGAAACGAACAAAAAAGAACAACAGCAGGGCAGAAAAAGTGGATATTCGAACGAATTGCAATATTGAATGGATGTTTAATGTTTCATGAATGCATGGATATATTTATTAAAAACTTTTCTTTTTTTCAGATTTGAATAAGCGCTGCATTGTTGCTTGCTACCTATGGAGAGTATTCATTCACTGGCTGTGTTTTCAAGGGATGAAGAAAAATTTTGAACTTGTTTTGATTTCCTAAACTCGAGACTGCAAAGAGATAGGCATCAATATTTTATTTGTTTCCAATACAATATGTACAATGCAAATACATTTCGTGAATTGATATTTTAGAAACGAATCGGCTTTGACGTTTCGTAAACATCCCGGAAAATTCGCCGTTTCGTTCTTCAAACACTGATGTCAGCTTGAAATCTCAGCGTTAGTATTGATTCGAGATCTGAAATTTTGATGGCTGTCCTAATTATTTTATTTCAGGCACTACATGAAATTAAAAACAAAATCAATTTATAGCTCGTAAATCTTTCAGTGACCAAAATAATCTACTCAAACGACAAGAGAACAACTTTTAGGCGGTTGTGTTTTTGTGTTCGTTTGTTCCCATGACTTATTACAGAGTCAAAATCATCTCGACACGTTTAGTTCTGGCCCCAACTACACAACTGCTTGTTATGTTTATTATTAAACAGAGTTGACATTTTGTGAAATTTATACATCAATTAAATTTGTTGTCTCTTTGTTGTAGAATAGTCTTAACACGAAGACGCTTTTAACATGAAAGATTTATTTTCATTCATTTGAAATTCTTTTCAACTGACTACATTTTTAATTTATACGGCAATTAAAAGGTTCTCATTACACGAATGAGTCGCAATTGAAAATTCTCTTCTGTATTCACCGAACAAAATCAATTTTTATAAATAATAAATGAAAAACTTTTTTCCGTTCCAAAATGTTCTCAATTCATTTTCTTGAGAAAATCTGCGCTGCATTTTTGGTTTATCAGTTCTCAACAGACTCTCAACGACACTCCTACGATGTAATTGTGTAAAGTCGAGACAAAAATCGAGAGTAAAAATTTTATTTTCTTCTTTTTTTCTTCCCATACTTTCAGATCAGCTGCAAGCAAGTGCAGAGAACAAACACTTTTTTTGTACGTACCTGTGACGGCGATAAAATGAAAAGTTACAAGCTTTTCATGTATCATTATTAAAGAAGAAGAATAAGAGCATCAAAAATTGTGCAACTTCCGTTCAATACTTTGAAGATAGAAAATTAAAGTACAAACATCGATTAGGTCTTTAATGGTTTTTGCTTTCAGATATTTTTGATCTTCAAAAGTGGATACTTGACGTGTAGTGCAAGTGCACAAAATAATTCAGAAACTTTTCAGTTCAAAATTGTTTCAGTAAACAATTGAGGTAAACAAACTAAACAACTTCAAATACTGATGCTAGCTGACAAAAAAATTCCAAAGTGCAGGACAAACTCTTTCAAACGTCATCTTCACTCGGTTCTCAAATCTAACAAACCGCATCACGTTATCGATAAATATTTCAACTAGTTTGTCAGTCTATTGGCCAAAAATTATTCCGATTATTCAATTTCTTCTTTGATTCTCCTAAAAAAATATTTATTCCAATATGGAAATCGAGTTAAGTCTTCGTAGAAAAGAACTCCGGTAAAAATCTAAAAATAAAATTCCTGTTTCATATACATTTGTTCGGAGATATTTTATTTCAAGTTTTTAACCCAACAATTCAATTATGTATGAAAAACAATATTTTTGTTCTCTGCGAGTTTCTATTTTCAAATATTTATGACGAGATATTCTAAGGGGGGTAAAGGCCTCGGATGTCCAATGATGAACTAGAACATTTATTTGTGATATTTGTGCGTCTATTGAATAATACAAATTCATGTTTGTGAAATGTCGTTCTCTCTCTGTGAGATCCAGGGACACAAAAGAATAACTTGAAGTCATTGTGATACAGCTAATGACTTTTAAATGCGGTTGTCAAACGACTGATATTAATTTAACTCTTGTTTCGAGGACTCAGTTTAACTCATAGTCTATGTCCGGATGGTGCACGGTTTTATAAGCGAGAAATATTTTTTCAAATTTTCATGAATCTTTTGGACGAGAGATAACTTTTTGCAGTAGATTTTAGTGAGCTAGCTAAACTGTGTAAAGAAATATTTAAATTTTAATTTGAATCACTATTACATTGTTATGAGACCTTACACTTGATTTTTCTTGGTTGCTTAATGAACGACAGCAAAAACCGTTAGAATTTCTAACGAAAGTTAAATTCTTTTGTATTTAATTTTGTGTTTTATCAAAAATTTTAAATCTCTCGGATTTTAATAGTAGGGTTAATGCGCCAGAAAATGACAATGCTGAGGGTTTTTTTGCAGTGTTTTGACTCGAAGCTTTCTTTGTGGAATCTTTAATACAGGGTGACCACGAAAGATGTGTACCGGCTGTTCGAAAATTGATATCTCACGATCCACTTTTTAAAACGAACTACTGCCTGCACAACTTTTGTTCTTTAACTAACTGGCTATTAAATGGCAAAAACCGATTTCCAAAATTTTACTTGTGTGGGTGGTGGCAGGTATAAATGTAAAAAAAACCGACGCAAAAAAGTGAATTTTTGATAGCCATAACTTCTGTTTCTGTCCTGTTGCTTCAAATTTTCACTAAGAAACAGTCCAGAGTTTTTCCTGTTGCTGACGTAATATTTTGAATTTTTATAACAAACCGGAAGTGCCTGAGCGGTTCCGGAAGTGACCCTTAACTATTTCCGAAATTAGAAAAGAAAAAAATTATAAAACTTTGTGAGATGCCTGAGAACTAAATAACTAACAAAAATTCTTTTTACAGATCTCCAATATCTAAGAA
>JPYR01000340.1:60513-80680 GCA_000775305.1 Belgica antarctica
CTATTGTAAACAAACCAAATTCAACTATTTTTTTTAACGGCAAGTGAATTTTCAAATGTTGAGATTTTCTTCTATGTGTTCTGACCAAATTCTGCGTTTTGCCAAGAAGCAATTCCAATTAAAAACCAGAAAGGCTGCGCAGGCAGTCAAGAGTGACACTGGGTGGTAGCTAAAAAGCGTCACTTCTAGTGAAAAATAAACAGAGCCTAAAGGTGTGATCACTCATGTCATGAATTGAACCTGAAGTCAAGCCTGTCACTTTCTGGACACGCTAACCCACATGTCATTTTCTGGCGCATTAACCCTATCTTAACCTTATGAGCTATCTTGAAAATTAGCAATTCTTCAGACAATTACTAAAAACATGTTTTTTAGTACATTTTGATTGCCTCAACTTTCCCATAAAATTGTTCCTGGCGTGACTGACACATAGCGCGATATTATACGCCAAAAATAAATAATTAATTTTTTTTATCATTGTCGTCCCCCGAAAATCCGAGTAATTGTCGTACTCATAATTCAAATTACCAAACCATACGTAGGATATGTATCTGTAGCGCATAAGTAGAGAATTTGTAATTTCTGAGTTTTGATAGGAGATTCAAACAGTGGCATTTGAACAAAAACAAAACAAAAGGCAGCTTTATGCGTTTTTAAGCCTCTGAACGACTCTTTCGTTCCGTGTCTCTCTCCCTTCAGCCCCAAAATTGACTAATTAATATTTATAACAATTCAAAATAATTTTTTTATTCTGCTTGCTTTTCTTTATCGTCATTGCCCCCACCAGGGCTTTGTGGACTTTCTAAAATTTTCTAGTATGTTTTAGGAGCGACGTGGAACGAGTCAATTTGACTGTTTGAGACGTACACATGTGCCAGCTCGGGGAAAACGTCTCTCTTCCGTACGTATCCACATTGCACTAATGTTTTATTTGCTTAGCTGCATTTCGGAGAAACGGTCGAAAGTCTTTCTGCAAACAAAACGCTTTATCTTTAAATAAGGCGATAAAAATACGAATAATGACTTTATGAAAATTTTCCGAGCTGACAAATTGACATTTTTCATTATGTTTGAACAGGAATGAGCGGAAAGTGCAAATATGCAGAAATTTGTCAAAAAAATCTTTTCTTTATTTAAACTCTTTTCAGAGCTCACATGAGCGAAATAAATCCAAAACGATATCAAATTGACGCATAGGCCGAAGAGGATTGCACAAAAAAGAAAAATTTCCTGTGGACATTACAAAATTTTAGCATTTGCAGCCTTTGCTTTTGCCTTCGACGATGAAACACCGCCTGGTTGACCAATCTCTCAAGTTCGTATGACATAAATAAGAAAATTTAATTGCTTCGTCAGAAAAATCCTGCTTCTATCTCTCCAACCGAGGCCGACTCGAGTGAAAAACTTTCCACAATCGCACCAGTACTGCAGCACAGATTATTTGAGAATTCGAACGCATCAACGGAGTTTGATTGAGGCTTGATAACATTTTCCATTAATTAATAAACACATCTACGGCTCCAACCGAAGCACGATGAGAATAAATGGTTGTGGGAGCCTTTCTCCCTTCCATTCTCGCACAAAAATATTCGAAAACCTCTTAGGTCAGGGATGACTCATGGAAGATTGGAGAATGTGATGATTGATGCGTTACATTTTATAATTATTGAGTTTATGAAAACTTAACCTCACTTTTACTCTTTTAGAAATGCACTCTTGTTCAATAATTTTGAACAAATTGAGTTTGAAAACATGTTTAGTTAAAGTTATAACATAAACTCGATAGCAAAAGTGTTAACTCGTGAATTTCCCAAGCTGCAAAAATCTAAACTAAATGAAAATTGAAAACATGACAACAGTTCTGATTCATAAACTTGATACATACAACACTCGTTTCCACAACGAACAAAACTTTCCGTCAATGATCAAAGAACAAACACCATTTCAAAGCTAACGAATTCCTATCAAAAGCGTTATCCCTGCTTAGAGAGAAAACCAATCGGTGGGAGACGATCGCCCATCCACCCACCGAAAAAGCTTTCCCTTCATCATCATCATTCATCTCCGAGAGCTAAAGCTGGTGATGCATCATTTCGAATTTAAATTTTAATTATTGCACCATCATTCGGAGAAATTCAACGACGTATACGTTTATGTTTTGCCATTTTTCTGTTATTATTATTCCTATCACTTTTAGTTGTGCAAGTGGGTGCAATCTACAGTGCACAAGTATCAACGGCACAGCCATGCCGAAAAAGGCGCTCCACAAATTTTATTAAAATTTATAGCATTTCTTCTTATGCGTACCGCTTTTCGGATTTTAAACTCATCAGACACACCAGCCGAAAATCGTTCCGTATCTACGTCTCCAATCCAATATCCCTATCTGCTTGTGCAAATAATGTGTATCGGGTGGATGTTCATGCACTATGGTAAAGCTAGGAAAAACAAGTCGTTTTCGTACAACGGATATTTTTCTCGTCTCATCTTTTTGGGGAAAAGGTTTTTTGCTGAAAAAATATTTTCATAGCCTATTCTCTTCGATTTATTTATTGTGTCGAATGCTTTTCTAGGTGAAGCCTTTTTTCTGCAATTTTTATATTTCTGTGTGCAAAAAGCATCTCCAGGCCTCGACATTTTCCTGGGCCGTACATAAGCCGCTGATTCAATTTCATTCTTTCTGAAACTAGCAAAACGTAGGAGATTGTCCACTACTCTTTAGCCAGAATATCTCAATCACTGCGTCTGAGAGGCTTCGGTCTCTGTCCAATGCAAAAGTTTTTCTTCAATTTAGTTGAGTTTGTATTTTTACAAAAAGAACAAATATGACAAAAATACAAACAAAACTACCAAAAACAAAATTCAATGAACTGGAGAACGCTCAATGCGAATTAAACTCATTATCTTTAGAAATGTAGAACAGAAAAGTTCTTCGAAACAATTGAACGAGTTTGGTGATTGGCGGAGCTTTGCGGAAACGAACAAAAAACGCATGAAAATGCAACTCGGAAAAAGTTTGGCAATTAAAATTTCATAAAACTCTAATTAAGCATTGATGTCACAGAACTCTCATCGAATTGAATAAAGATAAAAAAATTCAACCTTTACTTATTTATTTTTTTATTTATCAGTGAGATAAAATTACTCATATCATTAAACGTCACTCAATATGAAATTTATATTTTGATTCAATTATTCTGGGGCTTTTCGCCATCCCCTTTTCAGAGCACACAATTTGTGTTTTCAACTTTTGAATTTTTGATTTTGACAACTAAATTTAAATAAATTGAAAAGTGAAATGGATTGTGGCATTCTAGATCACAGCTTTGTTCAACGTTAATTGAATAAAGCAAGATTTATGCATGGAGTTTAAACAACAAAATTGTAAATTTGAACAACTTGCAGTTAAAATCTTATTTGTTACATGTTAAAAACTACAATCAATACTCCAAAAATCTACATCAAAGTTCAAACAAACTAAAGAGAGTAAAAATAAGTGGAAACACAGTTCAACATCTAGCAATTTTCAAAAATTGCTTTTTACTTGTAAAACATATTAAAATAACCAAATACCAGTGCTTGAGATCTTTTAATATAATCTGTCAAACAGAAACCATGAAAACACTGACCAGCTTTGTTCTGTTTCCCAATTGCAGAGAAAAAATTAAATGCTCAATAAACCAATTAGAGTGTTTTTCAATAAAAAGACCATGCATTTAAATATGTTTTTCGGTATTTTTTTGATAAAATAAAAATGACAATCAAAAAGTTTCAGGCTGGACAAAAAACTTGTTTTCTAGTGGAAATAAATGAAATAAAAAAGCCACTTTTATTGTTTTCGTGATGTTTCAGATTATAGATGGAACTCAGTTGCCTCAATTTTACTCTTAATTAAATGAAAAAATAATAATCGAAAAAGTATTCGACAATGTTTAAAAGTTTAATATCGTTTACGAGAACGATTTACTACTTTTTGCATCAATTTATTTATTTGTTATTGTTTTTTTTTGGCCACGAAAATTTATTGACTTGAAATCAGTTTTTTCTCCTTTCCCGTTTATAAAAAGCAGATTTCACTAATAAACAGAGTCAATAAAATAAAATCTCGACTGGCAAAAAATCACACTTTTCATGTGTCGCGAATTAAAACATCAATGTGTGGTTTATTGGTTGCGGCTTTTACAGATTTCGTAGCTGAACTGTTTTAGTGGTGACAAGTTAATTTTAAGCTATCTTGTTTGTGGAAGAAAAATCACAACTTAAAAACTAGTGGTGTGGGCTTTTTAAAGTACTCAATACCTTTCACTTTAAAATTAAGGACAAATGCTTGCCACGCTTTTTCGTAAAAGAAATAATTCGATTCCCTGTAAAAATTGGTTGTTAGACAACCTACAATAGCAGTAATTATAACTCCTTCTCATTCAACACAAATTCCACATTTCTCTTCAAAATTTCTTTTGTCCTGTTAACAACTCAAAACAACCCTTGGTTTCTAGGGAAACTTGCTGCCTTCCTTTGTATGTCCTACGATCCACTCGGTGAGATTTCCACACACTAAACTAAATTAAATCGCATTTGAAATAGAGATTAAACAAACTCTTCTCAGATTTTCCGCACTTCGTGGCTTGTTGTGTGAGAAAAAAGGATTCATCATCGCTTTTTGCTGCTTTGCCTGGAGATAAGTGAGCGCAAAAAAGGTCGAAAGAAGTGAGGTAGCTTGAAATGTATCGTACATATGATCTGAGTCTGTGATTTAAATAGCATGCTAGAGATAGCTTTTTATTATCAACATAAAATGTAAACTTAATTCACATATTTATGCTATGAGAGAATTTTTCGCACTGCTGCGATGAAAAAAAAAGATGCAAACGGGAATGCAATGTGTTGCAGTGAGTGATTTAAATAGCCACAGGAAAAAAACTATCAGCGGTTCTATGTGTACATTATAATTTTTGGAAACACATATTATAGAAATTATGTCGGCATAACGCGCAATTAACGAATTTATGTTATTTTCCACGCGTTTACACTGAAAACTGTGCACAAACATGTTTATTTATAAACGCAGTTTAAATGTTTTAAGCTTGGCGTCATCAACAGTTTGTAAATAAAATGCGATTATTTTATTATGAGTTTAGACCATGGTGAAGTGATTTTGATGTGATTAACTGAGTGCGTTTGAAAATTATCTAAATTTTTGGGTTTAAATAAATATTGTGGCCCTAAATTTACAATTTTTCAAGACCTGTGATTAAAGCTAGAACTGCAATCAGTCTCATTTAGAGCTAAAAAGTTCTTCTCAAGCTACTTGAATTTGATCAATCACTCCCCCGCCTTCAAATTGGACCTGGCTGGAACAATGTTTTATCATAATCATACGTTTTTTACTGTTTTCCTCGAAGCCGTAAAAGATAATTGGTTAAAATATAAATCTCATTTATTTATTGTATTTTTTGATAATTTGCTTTTTATTCGTGTTTCTGTTCTTGATCATTTCTCAATCTCTTTTATTTTTCCATCTTCTGCATTCGCACAACAAAGTTTTTGCAGTGCACAGCTTCTTGGCACAATTTTTTATTTCTATATTTTATTTTTATTCAAAATGTATTATTAAATTTGTATTTCTTTTAATACAAATTTTGAATCGTTTTTTCATCGTGGCGTTTTATGTTTTGTTGCTGTTGTGCATTTTTGTTGCGTATAAGAAAATTCTTAATAATATATTGTAGAGTTTAAAATTTGTATACTTTGCCAATGCTTTTTTTTATTCATTTCTCATGAAAACGACGAGCGAACGATTTTCAGTTTTGTGTAAACTGCCGTTATAAAAACGAATAAGCAATTATGAAAAATAACATTGCAGTCTTGTTTAAAGTCAGCAAAAAATATTGTTCTTAAACTATTATTTCAATCCATTTATGTAAATTTGAAATTTCTTTATTTGAGGAAACTTTTTTGAAGAAAATTCGCAGACTCTACCAATTACACAATTCACAATTGTTAAACATTGTTTCAACTTCAAACACAGTTCAAGTTGCAGTTGCAATTTAAAAATCGTGTGGAAAATTTACATCAAATGAAGAAATTAAATTGTTAAAAACAAATCCAGACGTTCACAATAAAAAAAATGTTGCAAGAAAACAGCACAAAAACAGAAGTGAAGAGTATTGTGGCATTTATGCCTTTTAAGCTTCATTTTATGCTTCTGTCTATGCATTTGATTACATTGTTTATGCTTCTAAATCGTTAAAGGAAAGAAATGATGGGGGAAATTGCGTAATTACGTAACGAATTTGATCGGTTTTGGTTAAAGTGAAATTGTATATTATTTTAAAACACGCGAAACTGAAGAGAAAACTTCGGGTTTGGGACAAAATAAAATGGTGGCACAACATCAAAGAAGTCTACGAATTTGTTTTAAAAGCAAAGTGAGATCATCACTTTCACGCAAATTTGACACAAGTCAGCTGTCAACTCAAATTCAGATCATCTGCAATGACAGTTGATCTCAATCATCTCAGTTTCCGGAGAACTTGGACCAAACTATAGCCTTCACAGATCACACACGATGAACGAGACGTCGTGCCGTATTTACATCAATAAGTCTCGATATACATATTTTCCCCGGTTTCTGTAGCGATACAAAAAGTAATCATTACTTAAACATTTATTTTCTCTTTGTTGTGCGCGTATTGAAGAAATACGAGATAAACATGCGAAGTTATTTTGCAAAGACTCATTGTTTCTCTTGAATCTCTATTCACTTTTTCTGCAACTAAAAGATCAAAACATTTTGCAGTGGATTTTTTGTAAGCTTCAAAAGCGAAAAGAAACAAAATGATACGCTTTAAAGGCATATAAATTATGAATGTTTAATGTTTTATATTTTGCGCTCCACTCGTCTACTCGACTACTGCCACTGCTGTTGCATGAAACAACTCACTTCTGTATTTGCTTTTACCAATTTTGGCATTGCAATTAATTTGTCTCGGAGGAATCGTGAGCGCGAGTAGCAATGGAAGGAAAGCACAATCTGCAACAAGAGTTTTTTCTTGTTGTTGGATCATTGTTTTCATTCTGAAGAACATGACGTGAATCAAGTGCATGCCAAATGACAGAAAAACAAGCTGTGAGCGAAAAAATGGAGACACCTGGAGACCGTTTTTCACACGTACTGCACACGAGAAAATGAAATTCTGCAAACATGCGTTATGCGGAAGGTTTCTTCCTACACGCTCCGTACGCTCAGTTCCCAGCTAGATTAGGTGCTATCCCAAAAATTTGTAAAACATTTAATGGTAGCAATAAAAATCCATTTGAAAAAATTAAAATATAAATTGAATGCATAAATATTTTTTCGGCACAAATTTTCGTTTCTTCGCCTCGGCCGAACAAATCGGGCCTGATTTTGTGTGAGACAGAAAAGAGTTTTTTTGTATAAAATATCATTTAACACACGCCTTCGAAAAAGAACGTGCATGCTATTGGTGGCCTGATAGTTTTTTGTACTCGATTTTTATATATTTTTGCATACAACATTTTTTGTTCAATGAATTTTTTAACCATTCATTTAATTATATATTTTTTCAATTTGCCTTTTGTGCATCGATCGTACGTGAACAATACGCAATTGCACAACCGTCGATGGCCAAGAAAAACGAAGCCTTTTGAAAGCGCTCCACATGTATGTAATTGAAATTATGAACGATGCTTGATTAATGCTATTAACCGAGGACAGAGAACCGCTAATTAAGGAATCGCTGGAACTTAAATTTCTCATCTGCTTTGGAGCTGTCCGGAAGTCAATTAGGACAATTTCATTGAACCATTCATGTTCCATTTTCACGAAACTGTCACTTAGACCAGGAAATTTTGTTTGGATGCAATGATAACACATAATTGTAAAGCTTTTTGAAGTTTATGGTCTTCAGGCTAATAACAGTTTGCAAGTTTATACCACGTTAAAAATTTACTTTTTTTGTTACTCCACTGGCTTTGCTGGGGTTTTGCCTCGAAACCAACGCATTGAGTGTTAAAACTCGCGCATGAAAACCTCACAGCTTATTTTACTTAATTAAAATTATGATTCAATAAAGACAAAATGTTTTGCGATACGCCAGATTTAAATTTAATTAATTTTTTTGTCGCGCTGCTGCTTGCTGCGATGTTTGATAAAACACCTTTTGAAGCGACAGAAGAAGTTTTTAATTAGGGAGAAGAAATTAATTGATTATTGTGAACCAATTAAATTAAAACCGGTAATAAATCACAGGAATAAACGTGAATTTCAGTTTTATGACTGCAGAATTGAGAGCGGCTTCCGTGTTATGCAATTTTGATTCACGTTGAAGAATTTTGGACACCTGTAAGCCCTTGCAGTTGCATAATTTACTGAAATTTGAGTTACTGTAATCAATAAGCAAAACAGAAACGACTTAACTTGAAAAAGAAGTTTGCAGAAAACCAAGTAATTTTTAAATTTGTGACCTCCTGCAGAACGACAAGATTAATTTGTTGAACTTCATATCTAAAACAAGTTGCGTTGATTTAAACACTACAAGTTCTTGAACGACAGAGTTCATTCATAATTAAGTATTTTAATATTTTAATTCGTTTCTGCCACCCCATCTGTCACCATTTGAGACTCAAAATGTACAATTTCATTACTTATTCGTCTAATAACATTTTTCAACAACAATTCAAACCAAACGAGAGGCACAAATTTATAAATTCATAATACAAATAATAAAATAATTTTAATTCTAGTTTCAGTTATAGACAGGGCGTCAAGAGGGTAAGTGAGTTCGGTTTGAGGCTGCACATTTCTTACCCGAGTCGTTTTGCAAACAAGAGTTTCTCGGAGGGTTATTGAAGAGTTATTGAAAAACCTATTGACGGAAATAAACGCAATCGAATTACGACCAGAATTTCACAGTCAGAAACAACTCAATGTCTTTAAATATTCCAAAGGGTCTTGAAGCAGTCACAATCATCCTGAAAAGTTCATATAAATTTAAAATTTTGATTTCCACTTGGTATGGAGTCGTGTAAAATGATTTACAAGTGTGTGGCCGGCTTGTTTTAAAGACTTTCTGCACTTTCGTTCTTTTGAGGTTGACATCCAATTGACTACAAAAGTTAACGCTGAAGCTTGAACTTGTTGACTTTTTCTTGATTTCTATTGAAATTTATTTAAATACTTAAAAGCATCTTCAACTTGAAAGCTAAAGAGTATGCTTCTTGAGAATTAACTTGCTTTGAATGCATGAAAGTTCTTCCAAAAAACGCAACTAATTTATCTAAATGTTAAACATTATTGTTATTGACATTAAAAGATCAGAGAAAATTATCCTTGCTTTCTTAATAAAACGTGTCTGTGTTTTAAAGTTTGAAGTATTTGTTTCAAATATCTGTTGAATGGTATTTCTTGGACCGAATGGACAGCGTACATGCAACATTTACGGACTTTATTTTAGCACAGCTACTAATACCACCAGTTTCGTTTCCACTTTTTTCAGATTTTTCAGTTGACTCTTCGCTCAAAAAAGCCAAAAGTTGCTGCAAGCTGAATTTTTCCTTTAGAACTTTTTCTCAAAATCTTGGTTGTAAACCACAGAGAGTGAAACAAAAACTTGGTGACGCTGTCTCCATTAAACTCTGGAACTTTTTTAAGCTCGGTTGTAATTGAAATTGAATGTATGGTTCAACCACTTGGTTTTGCACCTGTTTATGATATGAATCGGTTTTTCCTTTCCTTGTAATTTTAACTAGGTTTATCACACAACCAACAACTTTTTTGCTTCTCCAGAGGACAATTCGAACAATAATTCTTTTCGTTTTCTCATAAATTCCATTTTTAAACCAAAGACATAGACAATTTTAATGGAAACTTAACGTAAGTCATCACATTTACATTTTCTGGGATCTGCATCTGGTTAATCGCTGCAGAGACTTGCGGATCAGTCTCTGCTATCTGCTGATGTTTCCTTTCTTTTCGTTTGATTGGTCACGCAAAAATATGAGTTGGTCCATATTGAATCCGTTCTTGGGTATTTTTTAGCGATATCTTTCATGTAAACCGTTCGATGCAAGATACGACTCAAAAATGGGCGCACTTAATGTTTTGTCTTCAATTTCTTTGGTTGCTTCCAACTTGTATTTTTCTCGGATGGCAGTTATACGAAACAAATAATGTAGTGACCTTTCAAGTGACCTAAAACTATTGACGTGATACTTGTTGCTGAAATTTCATGATGTTCGAGTTTAAACTGAAGTAATTTACAAATCTAAAAGATTGTTGAATAGATTTGGTTCATATGAGAAGAGAAAGAATATCGACATAAAGAATAATAAAAAGAGTTAATGGTTAAGACTTGGTGTCGTACACGCACTTTACGAAACTGCATCAACTATTGACGCAGTTATAGAGTAAATTGTTTTCCTGACACAGCAGCCTGACGAGTTTTCCATCACCTGCGTCGAATAACATCGCTGAAGGAAGAGTGCAAGCTTACAGGTAACAATTAAGGTTTGGACGAAAAACTTCGTCAAAAGCTACCGAAAAAAAACTTCAGTCTTCAACTACTTATTTTGTTTTTGAGGGACGAATCACTTGTGGTTCCAAACCCAGCTGAAGATAGTGTAAGCTCAACCCGCTGGAAAATTCTAAGACGTGCAAGCAGACTTTTCCCTTAAATTAAAGAAATCAGTTTTCATCTTGATACATATTTATTTTATCAGCTATAGATTGAAAAGTTTGTGTTTGAAATGTTCACTGTTTTTAAAGTCTATATAAAGTTATGATTTGTGATCAGAGGTTGAATTTAGACTTTTTTTAAACTCTAAAGCTAAAGCTAAAGCTGGTCCTTGAAAAAAGTCTAAAGCTAAAGTCTAAAATCTAAATTCAACCTCTGTTTGTGATATTTATAATTGTCTTTCTATTTAAAGAAAAAATCATGTTTTTAAAACCAAATTTTATCGAATCTTCAAGAAAGTCTACTGCTGATGTTCAAGTTCTAAGCAATATTTCAAATTGTGCTTGCAGAAAGAAGTCACTTTAACTACCAATCTTTGAGAACTGACGCTTCTCAGTCAAAATAAACTTCAACATTTGTTTTCGGTGGTTTTCAGCTTAAAAATGTCCTGTTGCTAAAAACCAATCGGCAGTCGATTTAAAATGAAAAAAGTTCCATGTCTTACAAAAGACACTTAACATTTCAAAAAACATTGACTACTACACATCAAACTCCAACCCTCCAGTAATGCTTTTTATTATTATTTGATCGATTTTCTCTTCACATGTGGAATTGATGCAATCGCAAATAATAAAATATTAAGCGCTAAAACAAAGTTAAAAACATGAAAAAAATCAGAAAACACTGAACGAAAAAGTGCACAGAAGCAAGTACAATCATGCATGAGAAGCAAAAACTTGAATGAATGAAAACCGCTTTAGACTGAACTCTAATGAAATATTCTTTAATATTGGCCACAGAGTTGCAATCATTACGTCTCTCCTTTTACTGCCACATCATCAATTAATGTCGATTTTTTATGATTTGCTCTTTTTGTGCTGGGAAATGTTCTTGTTGAAGACTCAAGCATTCATTATTCATGCAATTGCAATGCCAGGCTCAAGCATTTTATGGAAGTCAAACAATTTCTCGAGTTATTTACAGGCTACAAGGACGCTGATGACCCAAATTCTGCATCCAACCGCAACGCATAAATTGAAGCATAAGTAGCGCTCAGTCTCCACAATAATTTTTCTCCACATTTATGATGCGCTTTGAGTCCAAAACAAACTCGGCGGTGGTGGAATTTCCCTGTTGTTACCCCACCGCCCATTGCATATTTATTTCTTAAGGGACACGAATGCAAGCAATTTTTTATTCATTATTTTTAGACGTGTACATGAGAAGCTACAAATGTATGAGAAAAAGTGTTTAGTAGCATTCGCTGCTGATTTGTAAAATGTCGCCTTTGATTAGCTTTGAAGGCATAGTGCGAAATTTCAACAGTTGCAATTGTGACAGGTTCACCTTCAAGAAACTTAAGAAGTGGCGTCTTTTTTTTGAGCGGATGGGAACTTGATAATGAGATTTTACCAAAGTAATTCACTTAGATGCTATTCAAATTCGATGAAAAAATAACTACAGAAAGAGGAAAAGAAAATATTGCAAACTGAGGAAGTACCTTCTCCAATTCGTCCATTTCGCTAATAAAATTATTCCATTTTCAATTGATTGGCGTTTAAAAATAAAATGGCAAGACGGCGAAGGAGAGTAAAATTCTTTGGGTTCTTCAAACGTCTTCACACAAATAACTTGTTTTGTAAAACGAAACAAAGCTGAATTTTCAGAATAATTTGTTTGCAATGTGTTGAAACTGAAGTAACTGGTACTGGGTCTCGTGTTCAATGCTAGTGTCTATAACAAGAATTTTTCAAGTGAGATGAGAAAAATTCTCAACAAATGTTTTGTTGTTAACAGATGTTTGTATTGTACAGTGAATCGCCACACCAAGCTACAAGCTACTTGCTCAAAGCAAGAGTCTGTTGGCCTATAAAGTCAAGTCATTTTGTGCCAGCAACAATGTGTGCTGGTGTTCGATGAAACTCACAGCAATTACAGATTCAGATGTCCAAAGATACCAGTTAGCTTTCCGATTTCCCATGCAATGTTGTGTGCAAGGATCGCATTAAAATATAAATTCTCATAAATGAATAAATTAACTCAGTCGAGTTCAAAGTTTGAGAACAATTCGAAGCAACAAGTGATCGGTTATCACCTTTAATCTAAAATATTCCAAGATTCAATTGAAGCAATTGAAAAATACCTAAAATTTCTAGGGTTTTGATCTGAAATTCTTTCTGCATAACAGCAATGACTTCAAAAACTGATTTTAAAAGAATTGCTCTACTTTTTAAAAGCAACTTCGATGAATTTCTTGTGCTTTTAAAAAAGTTTTACGAAAAGATGTCTCCAAAATACACCGTGAGAGAAATTGTCATGATGTAACGAACCAAATTCAACGATGAAGATTGTCAAGTCGTGACATTTTTCCAACTTCGTAGAGTTTTCCAACTACATTTACGAGCATTTTAAAAACCGAGTTAGTATTGAAGCAATTTTTGAACAAATCTCTTCCTTACCTCAGCAAGAAAATGAAGCACCTTTTGATTATCTGCACCACGTTAAAATGCTCATAGCAGCTCTTGAATCAATGGAAACAACCGAAATTTCACAGTTAGCGTTTGAAAAAACACAACTCATTTCGTTTTTGGGTGAAGAATCCAAGGATGTTCAAAAAGCTGTGGAAAACTGGAAAAAGTTTCAACTGGTGAACGCTTCGACGACTAGCACGTGAGCCCACGTGAACCCAGAAGCAGCTCGTTTGACTTCTAAATGGGAAGCTTAAGTGTCGTGAATGGACATTCGGAACAATAATTTAAGACAAGTTGTCTATTTAGGATTTTCTTTTTGAAAAAATTTAAAGTTAAATTTGTGAACAGCAAGCTAAATTAGAAAAAATTTGCAGAAGAAACTGATTTTGTAACTTATTTTTTTCCAAAAACTATATCAAGACACTTTCGGTAAGTTTCATCTTCCTCTGCAGTTCATTTTCATAGACATAAAACTTTACTCTTCCCTTTAAATTCTAAAAACTTGTATTTCCCGTTAATTTGCTAAATACAATGTATTTTGTTAAAGGAAATTGTTGAATAATTTATCATAAAGATCATAAGAACCACTGCATAGAACATAGCGCATTAATTATGTAAAAACATCTAATATCTCATCAATTAAACTAATTAATAAAATATGATATAAAATTTATTAGTTTCGCTTTGCGTCGAGCGATAAAACTTCGTAAATGCTTTATTATAATTAAAACTAATTGAAAGTTATTGTGTAACGTCTTTCAAATTCTCAGTGAAGATTGAAAACACAAAATTTACGCTGCAGATTCAATTTAATCGGCCCCACGCCATCAAAATTGGATTTGAATCTCCAGAAATGTGGAAATTCTCCATTTTTGCAGCTCCGACATGACACTAGCTTCGAGGTGAGTTAAGATTTAAATTAAATTCAAGTTAAATTGATCGAAACAGCCAGTAAGATTGCGTTGAAGACATCGAAAGGGGTGCGTAATAGAAATCATGCCGCGAAATGTTAAATCATACAGAAATTGAAACAGTTTTTTTGGCAAGGTTAACACTGCGTTTGCATGATTATATTCAAGTCATGTGTTTTGATTGACAGCTAAATTTTATTTTACTGAATTTGTTCTTCTTCAATCTTAGTTTAGCAAATCTTATAAGATTGTTGTTAAGGACGAAGATTTAGGATAGAACTACACGCGAACAGTTAAAGCAGTTAAAGCAAGTGCACAGTATGTTGATACTACTAACGCCATCTATCGAATGCTGATTGTGTCTTAGCTACGTTTTTTGTGACTTCACTAGACTAAATAGGGCTGATGGCCGAAAAGCACTTTTCACGTCATTTCATTGTCAGGTTTCACGTCCCATAACAGCGGATTCAATTTACTCAGCGATTCAGCTAACTTAGGAAAACAGAATTTTCTCTCAGTGAATGAATTCTTATCGAGTTTAATTAAATCTCTCAGTGTGATTAAATGACTGCAGCTGTGATTGAATAAGGTTGGTAGGCGCGCACTCGATCGACCAGGAAAGACGCGTTAAGCTTCTGCAGAAATTTGTTTTCGAATTTGGTTTGCGAAGAAAATATTTTCTGCGTTTCACGGTTCATTCGGATCAGAAAGTTATCAGAAAATCGTTCATTGTGATCAGCTGCTACAAGGCGGTAGCCTTGTTGCGAATCGGTGACGTAACCGGCGAATTTCTTACCTCGCCGCGGTTTTCAACTTTTTACCTTAATAGTCCCGTAAATAGCTGTAACTGAGAGAGCTTCGGAATTAAAAATTTCGGTTCTAATCACCAATCTGGAGTTCACGCCTTATGACCTCCACTTGTACTCTCGTTTCAGTGAATTAATCTCGAAGATAACGAATCGCCAAACATGTTTTGGGACACTGGATACTCTAATTCAGCTACAATCGATGCGCTGCTAAACAAAGACAGCTGCACGTTGAAGGAGCTGCTGAACGAAGAAGACATCTTACAAGAGTGCAAGTCGCAAAACCAGAAGCTGGTCAAGTTGTAAGTCCACCCGTATGCATTGCCATTGCCCGCATTACTCAACCATCTGTTGCATTTTCAGCCTCAATCGTACTGAAATAGTGGACGAGCTCGTGACGCTCATCTCGACTGAGCCTTCGACAGACATCGCCGAAGAGAACCGCTTCCTGTTTCCCAATGTTGCCTGCGAAATCATCACCAGCGATGTTCCGTCACTGAAGCAGCGACTGGTCGAAGATGCAAACATAATGAACAAGTTGTACAGCTTCTTTGAACAGAAACCGCCACTGAACCCGCTCCTTGCCTCCTTCATTTGCAAAACATTCAGCACACTCATCATGAAAAAGATGGAGACGGACTGGTTCCTTTATCAGACCATCTGCCTGCACGTACTCGAGTTCATCAAGTCAAAAGACAACTTCCTCGACTCCATTCTGCAGCACTTTGCAACGCCCGTCGTCGTGGATCTGCTGCTTAACATGCTCAACGACGTCGAAGACGAAAAGATGAAGACCACCTTCCTAGAGTGGATCAACGAGAAGGGCCTGATCGAAAAACTTATCGACGTGCTGAAGGAGCCGAACGAGACTGGCAAGCACGAAAGCATTGCACAATTCCTGACAAAGGTGGTCGAAACTGGCCGCTGCAACCGTCAGAACGACACCGAAGACAGAAAAAGCCTGCCAAATCCGCTGCTCCAGACACTCGAAGACAGAAAGACCGTCGAGCAGCTTCTCGATGTGATTCTCGACGACTCGAAGGCCGAGTGCAACATAATGTCCGGCATTCAAGTGCTTTTATGCCTCTTGGAGAACCCCATTATCCAGGAACCCGTTTCACAATCCGCCTTGCAACAAATGATCGACGCCGAGAAGGAGCACCACGACGAAATTGTCGCCTCTCTGATGTGCATCGTTCAGCCTCGTGTTCAAAAACTCTTTGAGCTTCTCTTGAATCCGCCATCGGTAAGCTTTTCTAATGGATTATTGTGATACCGTTGCTAATGACGACTTATTTTTTTTTCGTAGAAAATCAACTTCAGCGGCGCAACTCCATTGTCGGCTCCGCTAGGAAATGTTAGACTCCAATTGTGTTATTTATTTACAGTATTACTAGAGACGGAGAACACATCTATAATAGAAGAGTGAGTAGAAGGTTTCAATCGAGGGGCTTTGATGGCTTGACACAATAATGGCAGAACAACAAAGCCCCTTCCATCACCACATGCTTCCTTGAACACTGATTTGAATTTTTATTTGCAGAATTTGTAAAACAGATTTCTTCGTCGAATTGCTCAAGTTGTTTAAGCAATATTGCTGGAATAATTTCTTGCATAATTACGTAAAGAAGTGCTTGGTGTATGGAATTCAAGCGTTCGACACGATTCCTAACAGCACACAACTGGTGATTTCTGCCTTACAAAAACATGTAGGTTTTGCTTTTGTTCTTAATGACTTGACAATGTAACAAAGGCTTTTCTTGAATCCACAGATTGTTGTTGATTGTAAAGTCGCTGATAAGCTCATCGACTGCTGGAGCGAGAACCATCGCAGTCAATTGACTGGTGGTCGTCGCATGGGATACATGGGTCACTTGATCGAGATTCTTGGTGCTGTTCAGTCGACGACATCGGCTTCCGATGAGTTTCGTGCCTTAATTGAAAGCAACTTATCATCAAATATCGGTGGCAAAGGCGAGCCGGCACCGGACAGTACCTCAGTCGATGGCTGGCGCATCATTTTGGATGCGAACGGCGAGCAACAAAAGCTCCAGAGTCGCTTGCTGGCTGACGTAGATCCAAGCGAGCGTCAAGACTACGGTGTTGGGCTGACGGCATTTCAGTCCTCTTCCAACGAATATGAGAACGATAACGAAGACTTCGATTTCCAGTATAGCTCCCCAATGCAGTAAGTTCAATCAATTGTTCAATGTGCCGTGTCCTAATCGGACTTTCTTTCACAATCAGCGATTCTGTGAACGGAGTTGGAGATTTTCCAGACGATTATAGCAACGATGATGACCTGGATGCACGCAACAAGATGTTCGAAGAAGTAAAATACATTTATATAGATAACTAGTTACATTACAAAAACTTACTTTCGTGGCCATTCCAGGCCTGCAATCAAAACCTCTCGACCTTTTCCATGGACACTAACTTCGCCGACTGGAACAACGCCGATGTTGTCACCGCCAACCACGACTTCCCCTTCGACTTCAACACGCTTAATCTGAAGCCAAACTCTCCGTTCGAGAACAACGAAGAGCAGGAGCACAACGACCACGACGCGTTCGCTTCATCAGCCAACGGGTTTAATTCGGCAATTGGTAATAATAACATTCACAGTAACCACCACCCGGTCTACCATAACAACGGAGTCTATAACCAGAATGACTTCCTTATGAACTTTTACGTCTCTCCACTAACCGTAACTAACACTCACTATCCGCTAACGTCTACTAACCACCCCTGCTCGTCGTACAATCCGTTTCACCAATATCATGAAGAGATCCATGATGATGTCAATAGCAAAAATGATAATTGGGCTAATTTCAATTCAGATAATTTCGCTGACTTCGATTCACACTTCACTGAAACGACGGCATGCGAAGACACAGGAGAAGCTCAACCAGCCGTAGATGAACTTGAGCAAGTGACTGAAACGTGCTTCGTTGCCACCACACAGACCATTGAGATCTCAAATGCTCCACCAGAACCTTCCGTTCGCGATTTTATCCTTGGTCGGACCATCGCACCAGCAGTTGAATTTCGGGTGCCAGTCTTAGAAGACGACGAAGAGTTCTTCTCGTTGCGTGATGACTCAAACGATATGAGCAGCTTGACGGACGACTTTGACAAGAAATTACTGGAGAATACCGAGGTGCCTGATGATGATGATGATGACTTTGCGTCGGCCGATGAAAGGTGAGAGTTTTAATTGGCGAATGACTAGACATTTTTTTAATTTTTATTTTAAACAGTTCCAGCAAAGGAAACTCTGAAGAAGAGACTAACAGTAACGGTGGTGATCAGTATGCCGATTGCAACATTTCACCACCGCCAGATGCCAAAAATGATGAGCTTGCTTTGAATGGACTTGAGATTGAGACATCGAATGAGTAAGTTTTTGTAAAATTTAATTGATTGTGTGAGTGGCGGGCGTCTAATTAACTTGCAATTCATCATTGAATTTAACGAAATGTTATCTTTCTTCTCATTAGAGACTTAGCCTCGACTTCGCCAGCAGCTTCCGAGCCATCAAAATCAGCAGAGAAGTCAGCACAAATACTTGAGAGTGAGCCCATTCCACCAGCCGTGCCATTAGAGAATGGATCTGCATAGAAAATTACAAAACGAGAGTATAAACGATTATACAAGAAGAATTAATGGGACTGATGACTGACTCACACACACATTTTGGATGAATTATATTTTATACCGCAAATACAGCACGAGTAAAACTGGAGAGTAACTGGTAAAAAAGTTCTTTCTGAAAAAGTTAAACCAAAAACATTTCCTTGGAAATGTCGCCAAACGAAAGGAGCAAAAAAAATCTTTCCGCCCCTAACCTTTCCCTTTTCGAACGCCAGCTAGTTTCACGTCATCATATCAAAAATCATAGACAAAGAAAATATTTTCTAGTGCGCTCATGCGAAACGTAAATTTAGAACCGTTTAACAAGAAATTTGAACCGAAAAAGCTTAAAAATTTTGTTAGTAGCTAAAATAAATAAGAAGCAACCTTTTTGTAAAGAGCTTTCGTGAGGTTTTCGAGTGCTAACACGTAAAATATTTTTGAGCAGCTTGACGTGAGGAAATGTCTTCCGGCTTCTTTGAACACGAAAGAATCGACAGAATTCTTTTGAAAGATTGAGAAAACATTGAAATTGTACACGTAGGGTCGTCTGACAGTGACGTCACACTTTAGCGGAATGCTTTGGATGTTGAATGTGTGTCCTGATTTGAATTTTAGAGGTTTTGGTCGCTGATGATTGTATTGGAGATTAATCAAAAGAAAAATTGTGATGTCGCTGATCACCCCACCCTGAACGCTGATTAACCCGATCAGCATTTTCATTTTTTATGCAAAGACAGTGTCTCATTAAACACGAACAATTTCCAGCCTTAAACCATGAAATTTTGAAAATTCACAACAACCCTTGATTTCTGTGACAATTACGAGTGTTTTTATACGTGAAACGAGAGCAAAGATGAAGATTTTTTTAAGAAGTCGAAAAAGCAAAGAATTTTCTGAAGCAATATTTTTTCGAAGAGAGTTTTTGTTTCGTAGATAAATCACCCAGAAACCCATTGAATAAACCCATTTTTACGTTGAACATAAAAGTGTGTGTATAAGTGTAGTTAAGTGACGAAAATCGCTTGTTATTTAAGTATCGTAGCTATTCGCAAAAAGTGAAGATAAAGTCTTAAGAAGAAGCAAGTTATTGGTATTTGTAGCTCAATGTTGATTAGGAAATATTCTGTTGAAGCTATCCAGGCATCTTCCCCTGTTTTGTCACGAATTTAGAAAGAAAATTCAGCAGATTTGCTTGTGAAATGAGAATCAGACTAGAAAGTGGAACTTTCAAATTTATCCAGAAGCTTTTGTCAAAATTTTCTTAAGATTTTCATGAGTTAAAATGATTTTCTAACATACATACATACAATTTGATAAAAAAAATTAAAACCTTTAAGGTAATAGTAGTCCTAACAGTAGTCGTTAAATTGATGAGCTTTTTAACGATACAAATTTTACCTTAAAATGAATATAGAAACATTTTGAGTTCACTTTCACGTCGTAGAATCCATTCACAAGCAGATTGCCTGTCAGAAAATTAAATCAAATATCTTAGTTTTCCTTTCGAACTATTCATTTGAATCACAAGTTTCGTAATCACATTAAAGTAAGGTATCCGACCTAATTGTGGGCTAAAAACCTTCACTTTTCAGTAAGCCAACTTTTAAACATAGATGTTTCTATGTCAATTAGCAGGCACTCTGAACTTT
>JPYR01000341.1:3716-43291 GCA_000775305.1 Belgica antarctica
AATTAGCTTGATATCAAGCTTGATATTTTTGTGTTTTGTGTGCTAAGTTATGCAAAATGTAAATAATAAGCTTTTGATGAAGGTTCCACGCTAAATTCTTAATGTTTTTAGATTGTCTCAACGATTGTCAGTTATTTTGTGCTGCTGCTGAGTGTCGCTGTTTCAAACCCATATCCAAACAAATAAAACCAAAATATTTCCGATTCATTCATCAAAATAAACACAAGTGAAGTACGAGGTACAGCTTTCAATTAATGTTTTCATACACGTGCCATGATTTTATCACAAATGTAATTAGAGAAACAATAAATCACATCACCTAAAAACTTGACTGTTCAACTAACTGGAAAGCATAATTATGCTATTAGTTGATAACTTCTTTCAACAACATCGGACGCAAATTAATTAATTGTTGTGATTATACAAAGTCAACTAGTTTATTGCTAAAAGCTTAGCAAAAATGCTGAAAAGAAATTCGTTCTTCGATTATTCTAATTTCGTTGGATATTCTCGGTTTCTTGTCAAAAGTAGTGTGTTGTTTGTTCATCTAACAATAATTTCGTGTTTAATTACATACTCCTTGTACAACAAATTTGACAAGTTCAAATTAGGCATTTATTCAATCATCGATACAATTAGAATTTTTTTATTTGTTTCATTTAGTTTTTTTGAGTCGTGTCTTTTTCAAAAGAAATTCGCAAATGGAAATTTTTGAAAACATTTTTCTAAAAATAAAAGTTTGCCGCAATTTTTCAGATTTAAAGTTTTTTGTGAAAGTTTTCTTGACAGCTGCAACAAAATTTGCAAGATTGATATTAAGTGGCAACGCTTATCATCTGAAAGCATCGATTTCTGAACTTGTAATGGCGTCAAGTGACTTTATGATTGCGTATTTGATTTCATTGCTTGTTACAGACATGAAAAACTTATGAAATTGTTTGTCTTTACATTTATGACCAATTGAAAGTATTCGAAAGAAAATTTGGCTAAATCTTTGTTTAAAAAGAGCTTTACAAAAGAGATATTCAATAGATAGAGAAGAGATAATTTCCCTGCACTTCATTTGCGTTAGAGTAATGTTCGATCATTTGAACACCATCATCATCAGACTGAGAGTACGGTTGGTTGCGGGAACATACATATATAGTTCCCGTCAAACGCCGCTTAAGCGATGAGACCTATGGTCTCGTCTCGCCCCTTATTTTGCCATCACTTGATGACAATGTTTATTGTAACAAATGCGAATGAGAAGCTTTCAAGTTGTTCATCATCATCGTCGCTCTGTTCAGTTGCCGATTCTATGACCTTATGCCAGTATCAGGGCCAAATCACCAGGGTGGAGTAGCTGCAGGAACTGCGGCTGCGGTCGAAGAGCTTGCAAGAGGCAACGACTTCGACGCCAATGACCAGCGATGGCAGCTGCGGCAGCGAAGCATCATTTGAACACCTTAGTAGGTCTGATAGAAATATCGTGAATTCTGTTGGACTCTACTTGAAATCTTAATGTTTTCAGATTTTGGAACGTTTTTATTCATAATTCAACCGGCTTGCTGTCTTTGGGTTGTTTTTTCATATTGTCAATATTATTCAAAGGAGGTTTGTTTCAAATTTCAAATTTTTTAATGTTTAGTAAACATGAATTTGTTGCTTAATGCTTTAAACGGACGTTTACATGCTTTATCAAACGGCAAGAAGACCTTTCACCTGAAAATGCTTCTTTCATCAAAAGAACAAAGTTTAACATTATTTGGAATGATAGAATTTTTCATTAAATTAATTATGTTGTTCAGATATTGTCATCGATTTTTAGCTTTTTCGTTTTGCTACTTAGCGTTGTAGTAGATGATCCATATCCGGGTTCAACAAAAAGAAGACAAGTTTAGTGGCACTTTAAATTCAAGAGTGGTTTTCTTTAAGCTTCCTGAACTGTTCGTAACATTTACCAGTGTTGAATTTAACTTTCCTATAAGAAAATTAAGAAATGCACACAAACACGAGACCGGCATAAATGATGAATGATCTTAAAGAGAAAGAAGAATATTCGCGACAGCACCGGTTATTGTAATAACATTGAATTTTCATTGAATTAAAAATTTATGAAATCTCTAAACAATAAACTTTACCACATACTTAAATCTGGCAAAAATCGTTTTAAAATTTGATTTGTTTTAATGAAGAAATCTCAATAAACGCTATTAAAAAGAAGATTTTCGATACGTTTTAACATTTCCAAATCTTTTCAAATAAATCTTTGTATTGAACTGAAATTGCCTCAATCATTGAACGTCACTTTTTTTTACAACAGATATCAGCGGTTGTAATAATCACCCTCGCTATGCTAAATTAGCAAAGCTTTTGAGAGATTTCTCATTCTTCGCTCGATTTTAAAACAGAAAAGTTTTTGAGAGAGAACAACAAGTATAAAAGTTGACGCCGTGTTGGAAAAGAAAACAGTCGTTTGGTGTCAACAGCAAAGGTGAAAGGAAGAAAATTTATAGTGATTTTTATTTTTAGTTATTTAAAGTGAATTGAACTTTTGTTGACTTTAGTGAATTATAGGCAGAAAAGTCAGAACTTGTAAAACTCAAACTTTAATCATTCTAAAGTTAAAAGAATTTTAAACAGAAAAATAAGAAGCTGTGCAGGTTTTAAGAAATTGCAAAAGACTGAATATCATTCAGTTTTGGCAATACTGCTTATACAGGTCAGGACCAACAGGTCCAGCAAAATTCAATTGCCTTTTGTATGCTTTGCATAACATTTGCCAATGCTAAGCCAATAAAAAGTTCAACATCTTTGTCTTCAGTTCGGGCCAGTCGAAGAGAAAAAGTTATTCAAAACCGGCTTTTTCTGGCTTGTTTATATTTTCTACCAGTTTTATTTGGACATTTTCAATTAATTTAATTGCTTAATTGGTGTGTTGAAGTGTTTAACGATGGCGATTCTTGATTTTTACAGTTTAAAGATAAAAATTTCATAGTCAGCCAATTAAATCGAGTTAACCGCGACTACCGCCAATGACACAACAGTTTATTGATTGTTGATAGGATAACCATACAAATTTCTTTAAAAATCACGGCCGTGATTGCGAAAAAATGGTGTTAAATGAAACGTATTTGTTGATTTGCACAGAGTACAGTGCATTGCCGTGAATCGAATAATTTAAAGGGTTTTCAAAAAAACTCCAATAGTTTTCGCATAGAAAGTTTAAAAATATTTCAAAAGAATTGAGTTATGAGCTGCCACTGTTCAAACATCGATGATCATTGCTTACTGTTCGATGCGACAACTAATTGAAATTCTGAATGGGCATTTCGATTGTGAACAAAATTTTGTCGCCTCGACAATGAAAAGCAAACAAAACAAAGGAAAAGTTTGAACAAGCGGCAAACTATTTAAGTCAACAAGCAAAACATCACGCTTGAATAGACTTACAATTGACTTCAAATCACAGAAACCTTTTGTAATTTTAGATTTTGTTTTTCAGGAACAAAAATGTTCAAATTTGCTTTGCTGACTTTCGTGGTTTTGCTGCTTCATGTCGGCGCTTGGGCTGATCTCGAAGAAGTTCCAGCTGGAGACGTTATTTACGACAGCTACCGGCTTCCAACTGCAGTGACCCCCGTAAAATACAAACTTGAAGTCATCACTCATCTCAATGACACTGAAGGATTTATTTTCCGGGGTGTCGTATGGATTACGGTAAAATTGTTTTAAAAAATAACTTGAATTGACGCTGTCACCGGTTGCCAGTCAAACTTTTATCAGCCAACTTCTGTCAAACTTGAAACAAGTTTGTGTTACGACACAAATCCCAAATGCAGTTTCTGAGACAAACCTTTAATCTTACAATGACAAGTTGTAATGAATAATTCAGTTTTCGATCTAGTTTAAGATCACTTTAAATTTCAATTTCATATATGGAGAAAGTTTGTTGACACCTACAGCGACGTTGCTGATTCATAAATAGCTGCTTTGATTTAGTTTGGTATTCAATTGCACAATGAAGTCTCGGCAGCGTTGGAAACTAGGTTTGCTTTAACGATTTTCTTCGTTTTTATTCCAGATGAACGTAAATGCGTTCGCCGATAATATTACGCTGCACACTAAGAATCTGACGATTTCAACTGAACAAATCATGTTGTACGAACTGGCGGAAAACAGTTCGGTTGACAGTTTGCAAGACGAAAGCCAAGATCACTCAGAAGAAGAACGAAAGATTCGGAAGTTCAATTTCCTTCCACAAAACGACTATTTGATTATTAGCCCCGCTAACATCTTGTCAAAGTTCCGAAAGTACGTCGTCAAAATTCCTTTCGAGGGTAAATTGGACACAAGTCTGTTGGGCTACTACAGAAGTTCCTATTTGGATAAGGCATCTGGTAAAAAAATGTAAGTTCTTATGAAAAATTTATTCAAATCCAAGATTCACGAAAACTTAGAATTCAAAAAACGAAAGAGAGAAAGAAAAAGGTAGCAAGTCACAATGTTTTTTTCGACTTTTATCGTCTAACGAAACTAGAATTTTAATTTATGACGCTTAAATTTCTCGCAGATGGTTGGCGGTTACACAATTCGAAGCGACGCATGCGCGTCAGGCATTCCCATGCTTTGGTAAGCTTAGTAGTTACAATTCAACAATGTTACTCATGCAGTTTCCAAACAGACGAACCTGAAATGAAAGCAACGTTTGACATTTCAATTGGTCATCACAAAATGTATAATTCTCTCAGCAACACTCCCCAAAAGGGATCGAAAAGCTTGGACAAGTACGAAGACTTCGTAATCGACACTTTCGAGACCACTGTGCCAATGTCAACTTATCTCGTTGCTTACTGCGTCTCCGATTTTGAATACAAAGAATCTCCAAACATGAAAGATGACGTCAAGTTCAGAATTTACGCAAGACGTGACGCTATTGATCAAGTCGACTATGCAGCAGAAATTGGACCAAAAGTTTTGAAATTCTATGAAGTACGTGGGCTTGAATTATGTTGTTTGAAAATGTTTTAATAAATATTGCTTTCAGGATTACTTTAAGATTAAATTCCCAATGCCGAAAATCGACATGATTGGTAAGAATGTCAATCAAGAGTGAATGTCAAGCAATCAATTAATCTTACTTTCTGCAGCGATTCCTGATTTTGGCGCCGGAGCGATGGAAAACTGGGGTAAGTTAGCACTTGTATTCTCCATAATCGTTTTTCTAACGGTTTTCACTCTAATCAGGATTAATCACATATCGTGAAACTGCACTGCTTTACCAAGCAAACGCATCAACACTTGCAGCCAAACACCGAGTCGCAGAAGTCATTGCACACGAACTGGCACATCAATGGTTTGGAAATTTAGTCACGATGCAATGGTGGACTGATCTTTGGCTGAACGAAGGCTTTGCAACTTACGTCGCGTCGTTGGGAGTGGCAGAGTTGCATCCAGAATGGGAATCTTTGAACGAAGAGAGTGTCGACAACACTCTGGATATTTTCAAGTTTGATTCACTGAAAGCATCCCATCCTGTGTCAGTTTCAATCGGACATCCAAACCAAATCTCGCAGATTTTTGACGCAATCAGTTATTCTAAGGGCTCGGTTATCATTCGCATGATGCACAAATTCCTTGGCGAAGAAACCTTCCAAAATGGAGTGTCAAAGTATTTGAAGAAGCACGAGTATGCAAACGCAAAGCAAGACGATTTATGGGCAGCATTGACTGAAGTCGCACACAGCAACCAGGCTTTACCTTCTTCATTAACTGTTAAAGACATCATGGACACGTGGACTCTTCAAGTTGGCTTCCCGATTGTGCACGTTGAGCGCAACTACGACACAAATTCTGCCGAGCTTACTCAAGTTCGCTACTTGTCAGATCGCTTCAAGACTCGCGATGAAACTTCTTCCTTCTGCTGGTGGATTCCTTTGAGTTACACAACTTCTGAGAAAAAAGATTTCAACGCATCCGAAGTAAGTTTGAGTTTCTGAAACTCGTAAACATTTATGACCGCATTTACAACTCACAGGCCCGAGACTGGATGAGATGCAGCAAAGACAAGAAACCTGAAGAAAAGAAAATCGAGAATCTGCCGGACAAGTCGCAGTGGGTCATCTTCAACATTCAACTTGCCGGTCTTTACAAGATAAAATATGATCGTCACAACTACAAACTCATCGTCAAGACATTGAACAGCGACCAGTTCCAATCGATCCACATCATCAACCGCGCTCAACTGATTGACGATGCAATGGACTTGGCCTGGACCGGAGAACAAGACTACGGCGTTGCCCTCGCTATGATCAACTACTTGAGTCAGGAAGAAGATTATATTCCGTGGAAGTCTGCTTTGGATAACTTGAGATCAGTCAATCGTCTGCTGATTCGTTCACCTTTGTATGGAGTTTTCAAAAGCTACATTCAGCACATCTTGGAACCAATTTATGATAAAGTTGGAAAAATTGATCAGCCAGTCGAATCAAGTCGTTTGGATGCCGTTAAACGGCAATCGATGATCTGTGGATGGGCTTGCCGCTTCGGCGTTGGAAACTGTGTTGAAAAATCTGTCGAAGTCTTTGCACGTTGGATGGAAGAAACC
The DNA here is from genome assembly GCA_000775305.1 of Belgica antarctica. Classification (NCBI taxonomy): domain Eukaryota; kingdom Metazoa; phylum Arthropoda; class Insecta; order Diptera; family Chironomidae; genus Belgica; species Belgica antarctica. Next base: position 10,306 of record JPYR01000341.1, read on the forward strand.
GATCCTGACCAGATCAATCCAGTTCCTTTGAATCTCCGACCAATAATTTACTGCACTGCGATCCGCTTCGGCCGAGAAGCCGAATGGTCATTCTTGTGGAAACGATACATTAACAGCAACGTTGGCGCTGAGAAGTCGATGATAATTGGTTCGTTGTCTTGTTCTCGTGAACAATGGCTGTTGAGCCGATACCTCGACTGGTCGTTGAACTCAACTTTGGTTCGCAAACAAGACGCAACTTTTGTCTTCGGAGGCGTTGTTGGTGAAGAAATCGGCTTCCATTTGGCTAGAAACTTCTTCTACGAACGCATTGACGACATTCATCAAACGTAAGTGCAATACATTGATAAGTTTGAAGAAAAATCCAATGAAAAATTCTTCCACAGCTTGTACCCAGACACTTCCCGACTTTCCCGTTACATTAAACCACTCGCGCAGCAAATGTCCAGTCTCAAAGAACTTACCGAACTAAAGGATCTTATTGCTGCCAAACCGAAGGAATTCGAAAAGGCAACACAAGGTGTCAAACAAGCATTGGAAACAGTCGAGTTGAACAACCAGTGGAAAATTTCCATGTACATGGACTTGTCGCGCCGTTTAAACAACATGATGGCTAGAAACTTTAATTTTGATCTCGCCAGCTTCGAAGATGAAGAAGATGACGAACAAGAGAAGAAAACAATTTGATACTTAATCATCATTAAATAAATCATTGCTAATTGATGTTGGCTAGCTTACATTGTGGGTGACTAAAATTTGTATGATGTGCGAAGAATTTTAATTTCAATTAAAGTTAGTGGAAAAAATCCAGTCAATAAGTGTTTTCTTTCTTTTGTTTCTTTGAAAGTTTGTTGAGATGTCTTAAGGCAGAGACAAAATATAATATTTATATATTTTTTCTGGTAAAGTATGAGAGACCAGAGCACAACTTTCTGTTTAAAAACATGTTAATCTTAAAGTAAAATATTTCATTTAAAAAATCACTCAAAAATTTAACGGTTTTTTCAAATTGAAATCTTGAAATTTAAATCTTCGAATCCGAAAACCGCAATGAACCGAAAGTGAAAAGTGAAAACCAACAAAACAAACTAAAATTCGTGAAAAATAATTGAGCTGTGCTTGAAAAAAGTGATTAGACCCAATTAATCGTGAGATAACAAGCGCCTCGTGATCCAAAAGGTATTGAAAAGTGTGGAAAGCTGAAAGTGAAAGTGAATTGGACTCCGTCGTGTGTTCTGACAATTTTCATTGAACTTTTCCCTTAAACTCTCTTTCGTAGTCCTTAAAAAAGCCTATTGTTGATACATTCTGTAATGCTTCCACCCTTATGTGCTTTTCTCCAGTTTCGAGTAGCCTTTGGTTAAAGATTGACTTTATATTCACATCTACAGGCATTTCTGAAGTTCAACTCGTTTCTTCTTCTTCTTCCGGCTTCTTTTTTCTCTGTCGATAAGAAACCCAGATGGATATCGATAATCGTGGTGTTTCTCCTGGACGTGACCGAGACAGGTCGAGACGAGCTGAAAGAACCGGCAGTCGGTTCGACAACAATGATCGCGACAAGTCCCGCGAAAGGCAAGATTCACGACGTATTTATGTCTCCAAGTAAGCTCACAAATTTCCTCTTTGACTCGAGACTTACCTTTGGAAGATTCACTGCTGTACGAGAAGAATTCTTTCCTTTGAATATCGCAGTTCATCCAAGGCGCTGCTTTGAGTACTTTTCTTTAACTCATTTTCCGAACAAATTTTTTGCATTTTCTGCTTAGCATTCCATACGAGATCGCTCGCTGGCAAGATTTGAAGGATTTGTTCCGTCGTGAGGTCGGAGACGTGTCGTTCGTAGAGTTGTTCAACGACGAGAACGGCAAACCCCGTGGTTGTGGGATTGTGGAGTTCGAAAAACCTGAGAGCGTTGCTGTAGCTTTGGACAAGATGAACCGCTATGAGTTGAGCGGACGAAACCTCGTCGTGAAGGAAGACTTTGGGAACGAGCGTGACAAGTACGGACGAGTCATTCCGAAGAACGGAGGAGGTGGTGGCGGAGGAAATAGTGGAAATGGCGGCGGTGGAAATTCCAACTTCAATCGAAACAGAGATCGTGACGACGATAGAATGTAAACACAATTTATTTTGTCTCCATGGGGAAAGTTGTTCATTCGATTGACGGTGTCTCTTTTGCTTGGGCTTGTGGTTTGAACTTTTCCATCAAATTCAGGTTCATCTTCAATGAACTGGCTTCCGGGAGCGCCGAGGTTGAGAGACCAACAGACTTTAGCTGCACTAAAGGTTGGGTCTTGCGATAGCGGTGGCATCACTCCGTATGTGACTTTCACTCCTTTTGCTTGGTCGCTCGGTGACGTCTCGGAAGCTCCAGCAATGAACGACTTTTTATCTCCCTTCATGGTGCAACACGCAACCTGGTCTTGTTTTGCAACATTTTTCTTTTCGGTTCTTGCAGCTTCAATGATTCATCGCGATCGCATGGCGGCGGCAATGGTGGAAATCTCGAGAACTACAATACCTACGGGTTGAGTGTCAAGTTCTTGGAGGGATTGGGCATCACTCAGGGACCGCTGCACACGAAAGTCTTCGTCGCCAACGTGAGTATGTCGGGTGGCTCGACTTTTTATTCAATTACGTTGCCTTCTTGCCGTAAGATCATTGGACAATCCTCAGCCTGGTTCTCAATGTTATCTTAATTTCACTTTCCAGTTGGATTATAAGGTCGATGTGAAGAAGTTGAAGCAAGTTTTCAAGCTTGCCGGCAAAGTGGTTAGTTTAGAAGTGTCCGCGGATAAAGACGGCAATTCAAGAGGATTTGGTGTTGTCGAGTACGACCATCCGGTTGAGGCTGTGCAGGCCATTTCCATGTTCGATCGTCAGATTCTCTTTGACCGTCGTATGACTGTTCGCTTGGATCGCGTTCCCGAGAAGAGCGAGGGAGTAAAGTTGCCCGAGGGTTTGAAGGGCATTGGCATCGGATTGGGACCGAACGGCGAGCCCTTGAAGAACGTCAAATCCAATCTTCCAAACGTTCAGAATAACCCGGCACAAAACATCTCGGCGACCAACGCCATCAACAATTTGAACACTCTGAACAGCATAAGCAACAGCCTGAGTCAGTTGCAAAACCAAGGAAACGTGCCAGCTCCGGTTGCTGCTCCCACTAACTCGAGTATTCTCGGCCCTGTGCCAAACTCGAGCAGCTTGTCGGGGCTCACTAGCAACTTGGCTGCTTTGACCAATGTCGTGGGTGGGTTGGGTGGTCTCGGGGCTCTGTCGAATCCATTGTTGTCATCGGCCGCCGCGAGTTTGAATTCGTTGGGCATTAATCTGAACAGTGGTCACGACGTTGGATCCCAAAATCAGCAGTCGTTCAACGCCTACAACACCAGCAGTTTCAGCACTGGCCAGGGTGGAAACCAAGGCGGATTCAACCAAGGATCAGGTCGCGATGAAATGCCGTACGGAGGCAGCCAAATGTCGTCGGTTCGCAACTACAACACATCTTCGAACGACGATTACAACTCACGCAACTTTGGTAACACCGGTGGAAACACAAGCCGGAAGCCGCCATCGGACACCATCATTGTGAGAAATGTAAGTAGCTGAAAATGCCACTGATTAAGAAAACTGATAGATTTCTGATTTATTTTAAAAGCTTCCATCAACTTGGACCTGGCAAAACCTGCGTGACAAGTTCCGCGACATCGGTGAAGTGAAGTTTGCTGAAATCCGTGGCTTGGACACTGGCGTCGTTCGTTTCTCAATGGAACGTGAGGCTGAAGTCGCGATAAGTAAGAAATTTTGAACTGTATTCGAGCAGACCATCTAATTTTATCTTTTTAGAACTGATGGATGGCTCTCGTCTTGACGGTCGTGTCGTTGAAATAGATTTCTTCTAAGTACTTTTCATATCGTCGCCCTGTCTTAAGAATCATTTGAAGATTTCCATCCCATTTCTCATTCTTCCTTTTGTTGAAAGTGAACGTTCAAGTTCACATTCGCGGTTGTCTAGGACTGTCGAAGCGCGTTTGTTCTCAAAACTTACTTTTCCGACTGGCGATGACCTTCGACCTTTCCCTAATTTTGACGATAATTAAGCTTTTTGAACCTGACGTTAGTTTGTACAATGAAGAATTAAACTTTTTTTTGAATGATAAATCTGACAATGAAACAGAAAGTGAGTTTATTTTAAAATTTAATTTTTTTCACAGCGATTTCAAGCAGGAAAGTCGAAAAACTAACGCCTAGGCAGACAGCCAGAACTTGAAAGCTTCCTTTTAACTTTTTCAAGGCCAGTGGAACTGCATTCGCTGTTTCCTGTTGCTTTAGAAAATTTTTGTCGATGAAAATTGAAGACCAATGCATCAAAAATCCGCCGTTCAGCAACCCTGCAATAAGCTGATCAACTCGATGCTTAAAGCAAGATTCTTTGACAAAGTAAATCACAAGATTATTTGTGAAAATCTTCTCCGCAGCGTGATTGTAGAACCGATCTGGATAAGCTTTGATGTTCCGATATGCCAAGTGATCGGCTGTAGACAGCAACGCGCCTTCAAAATTCGGATCGGTGGATTCTAACAACAATAAGTTAAATTCTGCTGGTAAAATGAACGTTGCTCGTTCTAGAACCTTGGGCATTTCCATTGCGCTGCTAAGGGCCGACGATTTGAACATGTAAAAAGAGAAGTTTTTTGCTATCAACTCATCAGTGGTGGATATTAGAGGCTCGCGGACCGTCATCTGCATAAACTTGAACAATCCACCTTTGTAGGCATTCTGCACGATGAAGCAGTAGAGCATGAAGACTGTCAGAATGGCTCTGGCAAAGTTTCTAACTGGCGTTCGGTTCAAAGATCCACCGATAACGATGTTGAAGATGTTCAAACAAGGATCGTGGATGCCTTCACCAAAGACAAAATTTTGAAGTTCCTTTGATCGAGATTTCAAGAAGAAAACAACTGCAAATGCACAAACAAGCACTACAAGGAAGCAAGTCCAGATTTTGTACTTAAATGGCTTCAGTAGCTTTGCGAACGATGAGATTTCGTGACCCGGTGGGATTACCCAGAGTAGGTTCGAAGAGTAGTAGACGTTACTAGACGTCATGAACGTGTCTCCTATTAATGTCTTCGCAAAGTATCCAAGCGTCAAGTTCACTGATTTATCCATTATCATCTTGGCCGCACCTAGCAATTTAACCGTCAACATTAGTTAAACACTATATAATGCTATAGTCTTTACTAAACTCACCTGTTGATGAACCGTTTTCATGCAACTCGCCCCAGGCTTGTGCTGAGTTAAACAACTGTACGCTGAAGTTCATTTTTCGCGAAAGCACACCCAACATTCTGCCTTCGATGCCGTCCACATCAAAATATTCCCCGTGAAAAACGAGAATCATGAACGGAGGATTGGAAAATGAGGCGACACGCAAAGGACAGCCGTGCATGGTCACCATTTTGTTGGGGAAACAATCTGCATTTGTTAGCCATTTACCGTCACGGAACTGATCGAGTTGCACGGGCTTCGCTTCGGAACAGTAGAACGGAGTGTAAGGATAGTAAGTGTACATCATTGCTTCCTTGTTGTTCTCGGCCGGCATCCACAGGATGTTCACGTTCACGATGTACCGCAGCCACAAGTCGTTGAAAATGTTCGTCATTGTCTCGTTCAAATCTTCGCTGTATGAGAGCACAATCAAGTAGAATCCTTGGTATTCAAACTGATCTGGATTCATCGCAAGCAGAATTTTTTGGAACGACTCGTAATTGTCACAAAACAGAATGTTGTGTGCAGTTTTGCTCGTGGATTCTTGGGAACTGCCAAGTTGCACTATGATTTTGCCTTTCAACGCGTAAAGAAGTTCGTTGATGGTGTCTTCAATAATTTCATTGCCTTTGAAGCCACTTGATTCATGGATTAAGTTCACTGTATTTGAATTGTTCTTGTAATAGTTCAAAATTATATCGGAGAGTGCGTCAGTTATCGCACTGCCGTTCTTTGGCATCTTAAAATCGTTATACAACCCCAACGTTCCAGGAAGTATAAGAAAAATCCAAACAAGTTTGCACATATTCGCAATTTACAACTGACTTTGCGGAAGGATTCTTCCTGACTGGAAAGTTTACATAGCTTAATCGTCACGAATTGCATTTGCTTTTATAAATGCTGCCATTAGCCATGACACAATTACCGGTTTCTGGCTTATCAGATGTCTGAATTATTAAGTCACACGAAAGTCGCTATTTGTGAGTTATCACCGAACTACATTGTTCATTGCATAAAGCTCTGTTGACGAGCTTTTATTATCGCAAATACATTAAATAAACACAACTTTAACACAATTAAGGCTTTGCATCTTTCACTTCTTCCATTTTGATGTTCAGCTTCTCATAGAAAGTTGCTTTGATCTTCTTTGTCTCATCCTTTTCCTTCCAATTCTTGCTTCTCCACATTGGGCTTAAAAGTCTTTCATCAAAGGCTTTACAACCGCCGGTGAATAAGCTCACGATGTAGCAAACAGTGAAGAAGATTATCGTGCCGAGCAAAGTGTAGTACATGAAACTCAATTGGAAGACCAGCGGTACATCGTCTATCGATCCTTCTGTCTTTAACACGTCAATTAGCGTTGTGTTGAACGGTGGATCACATCCGTCAGTTCTTACGGGCAGTGGGGGATGTTTGGGCAGCGATTGTGCACCGACAATGATTGTTCCAACAGACACCATAGACGCAACAGCACCAGATATGACGCCCTTGGTGTTTACAGTTCTTGACATCATCCCGATGCTGAAAATTCCAAGCTGAGTTCCAGAGAACAGTCCAGCAATCACAAAGTTCAATCGAAAAACTTGACCCATCTTCTCCACCACAAACACCAAGGACAGCATAATGGCGCCAAGGACGACCACAAGAACCTTCATGACATCACTGGCACGCTTTTCACTGGCGTTAGGAAAACGATTGCGTAGAAAGTCTTCGTAAATTGTTCCGGCAATCGTGTTCAAACTTGACGACATTGACGATAGCGCAGCTGAAAATATTCCAGCGATGAACAGACCGGGAAGGCCAGGCACCTTTTGACACACAAAAAGTTGCAGTATCATTTTACACAAAAACTTCACATTCATTCATTTACCTTTGAAGCAACTTCCATCACAAACAGGGGAAGGATTTGATCAAGCTTTTGAATCTTTCCAGTTTTGACTGGATCGCAGTCTTGGTAGTAAGTGTAGATGATTAAGCCACCTAAACAGGAAATCAGCTTGATGACACTAAGGACGCGGAGAAAACATTTGGATACAAACTTGAGCTGTTTAAGTCACTCACCTGAGTCCAATGACAAAGATAAAAACAGATTTTTTTGCAAACTTGATGTTCGGCACAGCCAAAAATCTTTGCACACAGCACTGACTGATTCCATTCTTGGCGATCCATGTTGTCGTCATTCCTAGCTGTTTAGCAAATGAGTTTTAAAATTTTCAAATTGATCATGGAAAGATAAAACTCAAAGCGAATTTCAATACCGTGTAAGTCCAAAAAGATATCCGGATGAATGGTGAAGGATTGAAGCTAGTGAAAATGATTGCAAAAAGTTAGATACATGACAATTCATGCAATTAAGTCATAACTAACTTTAACAGTCGCAACCGTCCGCCAGCATCTGCGGTGTCCCAAACATTTGCAAATCCACCAGTGGATGATAGACCAAGAATAGTGACACTCACGACTCCACCGACCATCAACAGAAATTGCAGGGTGTCAGTCCAAACGACAGCCTTAAGTCCACCGATAGTCGTGTAGAAGATGCAGACGATGCTAGTAACGCATGTTATGATATGCAAGTTGATGCCGGAAACCTGTGCAAGCGCAAGCGCTGGGACGTAGCTTCAAAATAAATAAAATTATCAGAAGCTTTTTGACCTCCATAAATAAATCACTTACATAACGATCGGAACAAAAATTATTCCCGAAATGATGTAAATACCGCTAGCGAACAAGCGAATGTTCCGGTCAAAACGCTTTTCAAGGTACTGAAAGCTTGATGTCAACTGAAGCTCGTAAAACACGGGAAGATAAATGTAGATTAGGGCGAGTCCGAAGAGAATAGCACATAAAGTACTAAGCGCGTATTCAGAACCGAACGCGTAGACCTGTGATGTGAATAGTAAGCTCGATTTTAGTTAAGTATAATACAAAAACTTACTTCAGCTGGTACAGCCAAAAAAGTAGCCCCTGAAAGTAAGTAAAAAGAATAATTTTACAATTTATTATCTTCAACATCGTCATACCTGAGATATGACTGGCAATTAAACTCGCAGCGATCGGGAAAAAGTTCATTTGCTTTCCACCCAGCAAGTACTCGATGGTGTTGTCTTGCTTGTTCTTTGCGAAAAATCCAAAGTAAACGCCGATCAATGCTGACAAAGCCAGCATGCAACCAAAAACGGCATAATTTACAGCCGAAAAGTGATATTCAGGTTCACCCGTGGAATCAAAACTAATTTCACTAGATCCGTTCATCTCGAATATCAACTTCTCACTGACAAAGCACTTTCTAGAGAATCTTTAAGTTCATGTTTAACCGAGTTTTAAGAGAAGCAGCCTTGATGGACTGATAAGGCTGATTTATGAAAATTTTCACGACAATTGATTTACGACGCAACGTGGAGCTTGGGAAGTAAATAAGTCAGAAGTACGCTCAGCTTTGTGGTGCTTAGACTCGCTTACGATTCAAAAACCTTTGAGCATAAGCTTGTTGAAAACTTTTTCAATTATGTATTTCACAGCTACTTCCAACATAAAAACTATAAACTCATTGCCAATCCAACTGAAAATACTTGAAAGCACCCTTTTAAGCTTTTTCTTGTTAGTGGAATTCCATTCGTTGTTTCCTGTTGCCTAAGAAAATGTTTATCGATGAAAATTGAAGACCACTACATCAAAAACCCGCCGCTTAACATTTGCACTATCAGTTGATCCACTTGATATGTAAAGCAGGAGTCTTTGACAAAGTAAATCACAAGGTTGGACTTGAATAAAGTTCTTTCGAAGTTCTTTTGATCGAGATTTTTTCAAAAAAAAAACAACTGCAAATGCACAAACAAGCACTACAAGGAAGCAAGTCCAGAGTTTGTACTTAAATGGCTTCAGTAGCTTTGCAAACGAAGAGATTTCGTGACCCGGTGGGATTACCCAGAGTAGGTTCGAAGAGTAGTAGACGTTACTAGACGTCATGAACGTGTCTCCTATTAATGTCTTCGCAAAGTATCCAAGCGTCAAGTTCACTGATTTATCCATTATCATCTTGGCCGCACCTAGCAATTTAACCGTCAACATTAGTTAAACACTTTATAATGCTATAGACTTTACTAAACTCACCTGTTGATGAACCGTTTTCATGCAACTCGCCCATCAACGAGAATCATGAACGGAGGAGTGGCAAATGTGGCGACACGCAAAGGACAGCGTCTGCATGTTCACCATTTTGTTGGGGAAACAATCTGCATTTGCTAGCCATTTACCGTCACGGAACTGATCGAGTTGCTCGTAGTTGTCACAAAACAGAATATTGTGTGCAGTTTTGCTCGTGGATTCTTGGGAACTGCCAAGTTGCACTATGATTTTGCCTTTCAACGCGTAAAGAAGTTCGTTGATGGTGTCTTCAATAATTTCATTGCCTTTGAAGCCACTTGATTCATGGATTAAGTTCACTGTATTTGAATTGTTCTTGTAATAGTTCAAAATCATATCGGAGAGTGCGTCAGTTATCGCACTGCCGTTCTTTGGCATATTAAAATCAACCATTGCACCAGTGTAAGGACGAACCGCCAGAAAAATCAGTGCAACTTTGAACATTTCACAAACTACGACAGTTCTCGTTGAGAGTGTTCATCGCAGAGAGTGTTCTTCTTCATTAACAGAGGTCACGAACATTTTCACGATCAGCTGTTGCCAGTGCGATGGCAAGGTTGCGAAGTCTCAACTGAAATTGTTTTCAAACAAAGCGGTTCAACCGATTGTTCTAGCAGACATCGACTTCTTTGTGCAAGACTAGACACTGCAACAATTTTGAGTGCTTTCAGCTCCATACTTTAATCTTTTCATCATCTTCCTGTTTGCTTGATGCCACTTGATGCCACAAAATTCAAAATGAAAAGCTTTCAACGTCGAAACTTCAGGTTCTAACAAATTTTCCACGTCCGCTCTCGAGCAAAGAAGTCGCTGATTGGGGTATTGGATTTAATAGCAAAGCTACAAAAGAGTGTTGAATTTCGCAAACTGTTCGCTGTCTCAACATTGACAAGTTGTTAGACAGCTCTGAGAATAGCACCGAGAATAGGAAGCCTCGTGGATCGCCGAGATAGTGCAAAAGTCGCCGTACAGTACACAGTCAATCGCAATGTTCTCCTGCGAGTGTTTGAATATAATTTGCAACCAGTTCGACAACAATGGCCAAGAGTTCAACAGCTTGAAAGTCAACATCAACAGCTCTGCAGTCTCTACTCAGTCGATCGAAACGATTAACTTCTTGAAGTCGGTAAGTGGCGGTCGCAATTCTGTTTGTTTCGCTGTTTGCAGAACAGCATTTACAACAACAAGATGAAAGCCGAGAGAGAAATTCGACGTCATATGACGACAATTTTTTTTTCGTACGAACAAATTGAAGAAGAACACTTGACCGATGCATTTCTTTGTTTGTTTACTCGCAGGCTTTGGGCCCGGTGAAGGGGAACGTCTCGATTCAGCACGATGCGCTCGTTCAGCAAATAAAATTGGAAAAGTGGACGATCAGCCGCTGCTTGAACTGCGACTCGTTCGTTTTCGCCACCGACGGATCGAACGGAATGTTGGTAAACGCGAACCTCGTTGTAAGTAGCCGCCGTCGAGTGATTTGCCAAACAGCATTCATTATGCTCACCTTTCCCTTTCAGCGCGACCAAGCTCAGCTCATAACGATGATGAATTGTGATAATTATGCGGTGCCATATAAAATTATTCTAAAGCCAATCGCTGTGCTTCCATCGCGGGTTCTCAACGCAAGCATCAGCGACGACGCCCGCGTCAAGTCGATGTTCGATAAGTTGCAGAACTTTATCGAAAGCGACTCTAAGCGAACCGAATCTGAAATTCGCCGTCTCACGATGGAGCTAAACGAGCGACGTCAGAAAGCCGAAGCCGACTTTCAGCGCGTTCGAGCCGTCATTGAATCCACCAGTGGCACATTTGCCAGTACAAAATCCATGTCTACCGAGCACATCGATCTGACACCGCCTGTGACTCCCGAAAGCATCAGCGACAAGATGATGACGATGGATCAACTACCTCAAGCGTTGAAATTAAACGGCAAACGCGACGGCGGAAGCAAGCACTCAAATGCCATCAATCAAAGTCGCGTAACGAAGACTATCAACTTCGAAGACGACATTTTCGCCTTTGACGGGATGCACGAAGAAGCATCAAACGAAGCCGATCGCTATCACGAGTATTCCGATACTGAAGACGACGATACCGAAAAGACGATGGAAAAGCGGGCCATCAACCGTGGACGCTCTGGCAGCATCAACTTTGCGCGCTCGGCCCCGATCTCGATGCCTCAGTTCGTTCACGCCATTCATGACATCGACACGGATGACGAAAAGTCAGTGGCTGATCAGGAAATGGACATCGCTAGCTCCATTCAGATGCTTGCGAGAAGCATCCACGCTGACTCCATCTTCGGCGAGTTGCCCGCTCGTCCCGTCTTGCGCCACAATGAATTTTAAAGAGACAAAGACCATGAAATCAACCGGACGACATCGAAGACGGCTCTGACAATTAACACACAAAATCTTTTTCTACTCCTTAAGTTTTTAAGAGACCCAGCTGATGAATCCAGTTTCAAACACTTTTTTATTGAAATGTCATGTTCATCAGATGTTCATGTACGTTGCATAACAAGAAAGAAATATAAAATTAAATCTTTAAAAAAAGAGTTTATTTGTTGCACCGCGGTGTTGGCAGACAAAGGATTTGCTTCACGTTTGACCTAGAGTTGTGACGGTTCTTTGTGTTGGTAGCTGTGTCATGGTTGTAAGAAGCTGCAGGTGGGTGGAAGATCCTTGATGTCAGCACTGCTTTGTCATGGCCGAGGAACATTTTTAGGAAATTTAATTTCTTTTTAATCCAAATTCAAATCTATTTTACTCGTTTTGGACCATTGAGTATCGAAACAGCATGAACGTAAGTGTCGCCAGCTGATTTGCAAGCTTCAGGCTCAGGCCATCATTCAAATTCAAAGTCTCTCACTCCAGAAGTTCTTGCTATCAACAAACACTGAACGCACTCCGAGCACGTTCAGTAGCTCACTCAAAACACGAGCACGATGAAGAACGTGAAGAATAATACAAAATTCGTGAAGTTCAACAAGAAGCGACCGAAGGATGGAAAGCCCAAGGTGAAGAAGACCTTGCTGGAAGACGATGAAATCAAGAAGCTGCAGGAGAGCTACGAGACTTTGCCGGACCCTCGCGATATTAAATCGTTTGACAACTTCCCGCTCTCGAAGAAAACGAGGAAAGGACTTTTGGAAAACAAGTTCAGAGTTCCGACTGAGATTCAGAAGCACTCTATCGGCTTAGCACTGCAAGGAAAGGATGTCCTCGGCGCGGCACAGACGGGAAGCGGAAAAACTTTGGGTAATTAGGGTTTTCTTATGTTTCTGGATCTTATAATTAAATAATTCCATCAACTTTTAGCCTTTCTGATTCCAATCCTGGAGAACCTCTTCCTAAAGAAGTGGACACGAATAGACGGCGTTGGAGCAATCATCATCTCCCCGACCAGAGAACTTGCTTACCAGATTTTCGAAGCACTCAAGAAAGTTGGTTGCCATCACGAGTTTAGCAGCGGTTTGATCATCGGCGGCAAGAATTTAAAGTTCGAGAAGACAAGAATGGATCAGGTTAACATCGTCATCTGCACACCGGGTCGACTTCTCCAGCACATGGACGAGAATCCATTATTCAATGCTACTTCAATGCAGATTCTGGTTCTCGACGAAGCCGATCGGTGTCTTGACATGGGATTTTCAGAGACCATGAACGCAATCATCGACAATCTTCCACCTGACCGACAAACCTTGCTGTTCTCTGCCACGCAAACGAAGTCTGTTAAGGACTTGGCTCGACTGAGTCTGAAAGCACCAGAATACGTAGCACCACACGATAAATCCGAGACCAACACGCCGACAGCCCTTCAACAAAACTACGTCGTCATCAATCAAGAAGACAAGATGACGATGCTCTGGTCGTTCATCAAAAGCCATCTCAAGAACAAGTCAATCGTATTCCTGTCATCTTGCAAGCAGGTCAAGTACGTCTACGAAATAATCAGCAAACTTCGACCGGGAGTGTCTGTGCTTGCTCTGTACGGAACTCTTCACCAAGACCGTCGGATGGCGATTTACAACGAATTCTGCGAGCGATCTAAGGTCGTTCTCTTCGCAACTGACATCGCTTCACGTGGTTTGGACTTCCCAGTCGTCAGCTGGGTTATTCAACTCGACTGTCCTGAAGACGCAATTGCGTATATTCACAGAGCCGGAAGAACAGCGAGACACAAAGCGCATGGAGAAAGCTTGCTGGTGTTGACGCCGAGTGAAGAAGCGGCTATGCTGGAAGAACTTCGCGAGAGCAAAATTCCCATCAACCAAATCTCGATTGACCCGAAAAGACTTTTCTCGCCACAAATGAAGATGGAAGCTTATGTGGCTGGATCGACGGAACTGAAGGAATCAGCGCAGCGAGCCTTCGTTGCGTACATCAAATCAGTGTACATGATGAAGAACAAAAAAGTGTTCGACGTTGAGTCGATTGACTTCGATGCTTATGCAAAGTCGCTGGGCTTGCTTGTGACACCGCGAGTTAGATTCCTTCAGAGAATCCAGAAACGAAGGCAAAAGCAGCTTAAGGGAGACAACGCAGGGTCTTCGGAACACTCCGAGTCTGACAATGAAGAAAAGCAAAAGAAAAAGCTCAAGTCGATCGATTTGAATGCGTTCATGGCTGATGACAGTGACGATGATGACGCCGGACTGATGACGATCAAGAGAAGGAATCCAAATCTTGAAGAGTTTGACACCGGCACAGATCCTATGGAAGACCTCAAAGAAGCAAGAAAGGAGAAGAATTTGACGAAAGCTGCGCTTGCCAAGAAGATCATCAAGAAGAAAATCATCGCAAACAAGAAAGTTCAATACGACGAAGAGGGCCTCGAGATCATCAACACTGCCAAGCAGTTACAATCTGATCTTGCCAAAGAATACGAGCAAGATGAAGAAGGCGGCATTGACCTTGAAAAGGCGAAGGAACTGCTTCGAGAAGAAGACAAGTTTGATAAGCAGCGATTCAAGGAACTCGTCAAGCAAAAGCACCGCGAGCAAAAGAAGAAACTCAAGAAACCAAAAGCCAAATCGAGTGACGAAGACGAGTTCGGCAGTGAGAGCGAGGGAGAAGAACCTGATCTGTCGTGGTTGCCAGACTACGATAAGATTAACGCCAAGCAAAATCAAGCTGATGGAAGTGACGCAAGTGATTTTGACAAATCCGCTGGGTCCGGTGGTGACTCTGGAGACCACTCTGGTAACGATTTTGGAGACAGTTCGGGCGATGAAAGCGAGGAAGATCAGGTGCACAAACCACCTTCTAAACTTTACGAGAAGAAACGCGCACAAGACTCTGAGGAAAGTGGAGAAGAACCTCCAGTTACCAAGAAGTCGAAGAAGAACATCGCATCGAAACTTAATCTTAACGATGCTGAAGCACTTGCAATGTCGCTGATCGGGCTTTGAAAATGTTTAAAGAAGTTCAAAATAAATAAAGATGAATTTGTGAAATTTACAATCTGGAAATGATTTTCTGCGCAGTAATTTTTATGAAAACTCGGCAGTTTCTTTTTTTACAGTGATAGACAGACTGTAAATCCAACTCAGATGCATCGTTTTCAGTAATTAAAGCAGCCAGTTATTTCACGAGTTCAGATGCAATCTCAACGTCTGGTTTCGATGATCGGACACATCGACAGCCGTGGCTTTACTAGCGATGAAACTTGGCTTTAGCCGCTGCACGAGTAATTGTATTTGACTACGTCAACTATGCGCCCAAGGAATCCGGTTAAATCGACTACGGGAGTCTGAAGCTAACGAAAGTTAAAGGCAAAGTGTTTACAACTTGCGCTTTACAACGAGAAGCTGGTGAATTTTGAGCTGTTGAATGCGAATGGAGGCGTTCTGGCTAGGCACACGGTTGGGGTTTGTATCTACGTTGCGAACGATAAAATGAATTGGCAGGAAGTCGTGAAACATTCCTGACAACTCGTGCCCTTTACTAGCTATGAGTCATCAAAAGTTAATGAATTTTGTTTATTGAAGCTTTTAATTTAAAGGGTGACTATTAAATAAAGAAATACTCCATGACTGAGTCGATGCTACCACGATTTGTCAGAAATGGCCAGTACACGAGATGGTTGAAGCCGGAAAAATCATTTTGGAATTCCAAGTCAAAGTTACGTTGAAGTGAACTGGACATTCATGCCTTCGCAGATTGCGTGACGACAAGATCAAGAAGCTTGAAATCAAATCTGGGAATTACGCTTTTGTGTTATGATTTGCTATCAGAAGTTACAAGTTTTCATACATTTTAATTGAAAAACAAGCTTGTTGTGTAAGTTATAAATCTTTGAAAAACTTTTGAGCGGATGAAGTCCTTCAACTTAATCTTTAATTCTTATTATGAAACCCGACAACTTACGTCTGACCAGATCCTGGTTGCACAAAGATTCCTTCGCGACAAAATTCTGCTGCAGAACTTACTGCTCGACGTAAAAATAAATCAATAGGTGATCTTCCACCTGCGGCGCGTGTTGAAATGATGACATAAGTTTTGTTTTCTTGCTAATCACGAACTTGTTTACTTCGCCCCCAGTAAACAATCTCGGCGCTTAGAAAAAAGCAAAACTAAACAATTCCGGCACTTAGCATTGTTTATCGCCTTTCTTAGGCATGCTTTATGAGATTCAGTTTCTCAAATTTCAAACTCAATGAACATCAGCGAACGCAACATGGTCGCGTCATGTGCACAACGGTTGCACGAATATCATGAAAATGTTTGATTTCTATGACGGCAAACCTGTGACGCAGTTATTTAAATCTCAGCACTTTACAAACACGAGTTCAGCCCAAGCGAAGCGTTCGAACGAAGTTTTCAAAGTTGTTTTCAATTCATCGGTTGCTTATTAAATGGAAAATTATCGCGCAATACTTAATCTTAACAACTGCGGATGAAAACAAAACATTCAGTGACGACGTAGATTAAGAAGAAGATTGTGGCAAGACGAGCCCTCGAGAATGTTTTTCATGTTTCAAGTCGTCGTCAAACGTGCTTTGGCATAATTTAAGTTGCTCTTAAACTTATTTCCTTCAATTTCTCAGCTCCACAAAGAGCGGAAAAACTAGAATGGGGGGAAAATGTAAAGTTTGGTGTTTGACAAACACAAGCGGAGTGGAAATTAGGTCAAGCATAAATACATCGGTGCTTATGTTAACTTCACGCACACATAGCCAACACCACCGAAAACATAAGCCAGCAGCGGGAGCGTACAACAGAAGTTAGTGTTGCGATGATGTTTCACGACAAACACTACCGAACGTCAAACATGACACGAGCGGTAGCATAAACGTTTGTTTTCATCGAAAAAGATTTTTATTCTTGAAGTTACGCATTTTTTTCATTCTTTTTTTGGAGATGTGTGTGCGGGAAGTTTAATCATAACAAATGGAAGGGAACAGTCGTTCTATGTCGTTATGTACGCACACTGCCGACAGCCCAAACCCAAAGGGTGCATTCGAATAGAATCCAGAATCATATTTAGGTCATTCATTTGTTGAATGCGGTTCTAGTGCTGAAACGCAATTCACTTTAATCGCGATGATTGAATATTTAATGAGATTCCCGGAGAATAGAATTTGATGAAATTTTATTTTTCCGCTTAATCGGCACTTCTCGATCAAATCACTTCGCCGTACGGTATCTTGCACGACAATTTCGTCATCACGTTAACTGCGTAATTTCGATAAGCACAGCCTAGGGTTTGACTTTCTTTTCATTCACTTTTTCAATCCCTTTCTCCCTTACTCCCTGTGACGATGTTGAATGTTTGTCATAAAATTTAATGGACTTTCGGGTCGTTCGTGTGTATGTGCGTGGCCATCCAGGACGTTCAATGTAAACAATAGCCACAACAAATCTGTTGAATCAAAAGTATGACTGAATTTATTATGCGGGTTGAAGGATCTCTGATTTGAAATGTGCATAAGATTTTTCGGATTCAATTACCGATTATTTTCGCTGATGTTTGGTAAAAGTTTTTATCTTGTTGATGATGTCATCATCGTCACTCAGAAAATTTGTTGTCAAGAAAATCCTAGTTTATGACAACCACTAAGCTGCGAGACGAGACACAAAGTCGTATAGCTAAAAAGGACTGCTGATCATCGAAGCAGACAACCATACTTTCAGTCTAGTGACGATGATATCCACAAAAGGGATCTGGAAATTAATAAATCCAACACTTAAACTCGTCTTTTTCAACCAAATGCTTTTTATTTTCTGTATTTTTACTTCGTATGTTGCGATGCTGCAGGCACGAAAGATTAATTCAAAGGTAGTTTTGTAAATGCGCAATAAAATGTTCTTAGAGCAACATTGTTGCACTGCCTTTGAGTGAAAAAGGGTGAAGTCATAAAATGCGTCATTTTTATGAAGAACCTTCAGACCTGTCGCAATTAATTAACTTTGAGATGCGATTTTGTGAAGATTGTTGGAGCGGAGTTGAAACGACGTGGGCCTGGCCTAAAACTTTGCTTTTTGAAGGTGAAAAACGTTCATGCCGGGACCTTTCTACGCAAATTATCGAAAAGACCTTCGCACCGGCACTCCTAAGTGGCCAAATTTTGCCTTCAAAATAATCTCACTTCCTGTCGCAAAGAATGCCAGTGCGATTCTGCCCAACATGACGTCATTTCCGATAACAGCTACTCAAAGGAAATCTCTTTGAAAGGATCTCTCGTCATCTGCCTTATCACGAGCGCCATTATACGCGTCGAGCTCTTGAATTGCAAGCTCGAACTTCGTTTGATCTCTCGTCAACCTTCACATTATTTTATTCATGTCGAGCAGCATAGTTCCTTTCATCATTTGTTTATTTTTTTAACAATGGAAATGAAACATTTGTAGCTGAAAGAAACAAGTTTTTGATTTTTTGCTTTCTGTTTCGATCAGCTACAAAGAAGAAGGCAAAAATGCACAAGGTAGTGAGTCTTTTGTGGTGTCGAATATGTTTTTCGTGTTTTTATGGGTCTTCATCATGATGATCGCATGATACACCTTTAAACTTTTTCTTTTTTCGCTGCTGCTTCTTTCGTCATTCTTTTGATATGTTCGATTCTCAGCTGTTCCGAAAGGTGAAATCATATGGAAATTTCGTCTGCCGGTGTGTTAGTGAACCGGAGAATTTCGGCGAGTGGGCTTTAAAAACCTTTAAAGGGAATTTAAGAGATATAAAGTCACCTCCAAAATCCGTTCCATGATGAATGGCAAAAGCGGCAGCTCAAGTTGAAATGCATAAAATTCTCGCGTCATGCGAGCATTCAGTTTAAGGCGCAATTCGCTATTCTCCCCACTACCGAGCGTCAGCAACATCGACCAGCACGTAGATTTGCGTTCGTTTCTAACAAAGTTGCACTCAACGAACAATGTAAGTTGCAACGGTGTACTACATCGCTGATTTACTTCAGCTACAGTCACTGAAAGATATTTACTCAGTCTGAGAGAATGTGTGTGCTTTAGGTATTGCGATGGCAGGGCAGCCCAGTTTTCGGATAACATTGATTTTTTAACATGCAATTTGGAGCATTTGAGCGGGTGGCGAATGTGCACATTCGGAAAAATAGGTGAGTGGGTGTTAAATGTCGACCAAGGAGATGGCTGTTATATCTCGCTCGATTATTTGTAATGCAATAATTTAATTTTTTGATCGGCCAAGTAATTCGAGTCGGCTACACACGAGTACGAAATCCAATTAAGACGATCAGTGAGGCTTACTTTGTGGCTAAATGTTAGGAAAATAGAAACCAACAACGCAAAACAAAACGTTGTGTTTATGTTCAAGAAAAGCAGATATTAAGTCTCAACTTTTTTTTGGTGGAAAAACCACTTTCACTTCATATCCACAGATATTTCGTAATTTTACAAACTTCGCTGTTGCTTTTTCTCGTGTCTCTTTTCACTACTGCTGAGAGTCAAAGTATGAAATAGTGAAAACAAGAAACGGAGAAGAAAAGCCGAAGAAGGAACGATTTGGAGATCATCTCTTAATCACGTCACAGTTTTTTTTAGGAGTTTTTGTTAATGAACATGAAGAAAGAAGAATTTTTTTGAAGATATTATTTGGTAACTGGTAGTGGTTGTGAATGTTGTTCTGTTTAATACGTTAGATCCGAACATATTTCAGAAGCTTTAAAAATACAAGAAAACTGTCTTTCGTAAATGAAAACGACTTGAAAAATTGATGTTCCATCGATTTTTACTGTAATAACATGCAAATAGGGCTTAACAACCAAACAAAGCAATTTGCTGTTGAATAAGCTTCTAAATAGCTTTTAAGTTACACAAACAAGCGATTTAAAATCAAAATCTAACAACAACGTTTCAAAAATTCATTTCGATTCTCGACCAACTGACATCACGAGTGGAAAGCCTCCAGGCGAAGTAATTTAACAACGTCATTCATTTATAAATCATCAACAACAACATGAAATTCTCTTTGCTCGACGAAATATCTTCGCGAGAAGGAAATCAAACGCCGGAATAATGAATTAAAATTTATCGAAAATCATTCGAATTAAAAGCAAAATTTTCGGGAAAAAGCGAAGTGAAAAGTGCAAGTTGAAATCTAAAAATATAATTTCATACAGTGCGCAATATTACAGAAAGCAGTCATATGTTCCGACTTGTGGCTGTGTGTGTGCGCCGTATGTTTGTCTCTTTGTATGTGTTCATGAAAAACAGTTTCCACACTTCTTCAGAAGGATTTTCATCGTCTCACCAACTAGCACAGTTGTTGATATACTTCGCCCCGTCCCATCCGGCGCCCCCAACCGCCCCCGCGCGCATTCGAACGTTCTGAAAGATTGCGAAGGGAATTTTTCGATGCCGGTATGCCTTAGTGTTGATGTTTCATCACAAAGACCCGGCTTCGGTGTATTAATGTTTCGCCGCTCCGCTGTTTCTCGGTTTTATATTTTCACTTCATTCAAAGTTATCGCTTCGTCGACTGAACAGTTGAAATTTTCATTCAGAAGGTGTAACACACATTTTTCTACAGCTGAGGCTATTCAAGAGAGAAAATAATAAAGGGAAAATAAAAGCTCAAGGAAAGTTAGCTAAGGAAAACGTATTCAAAGTCAAGTTTTTAAATTCGAAAGGAAAATTTTGAGGTGAAAAATCTTTTTTTTCGGGATTCCCAAAGTTTCATTTTCAAATTTTTTTGTGAAAAACTGTTAAGTGGAAAATTTAAAACTCATCCAACACGCACTTAAAAGTGGAAATAAAATCAATTGCAAAAGCTTTCGGAAAAGACTTTTGCTTGATTAAAATCGCAAATCGCAGGCGAGAATAAATTTTGATACACGTTTGTGTCAAAATTAAATCGAAAAACATATTCAAACTCAATCAAACTGAAGAACTATGTCAAGCTACATCACAAATTCAATAAATTTCGGAGCGAGTCAAGAAAGAACTGATCATAGTGAAAAAGTTGAAAACAAAATCAAGGAAATTGTAAACGTCGAGTTCAGTGCTAGTGAAATTGTGGACAAGAGGGACACTGGAGTGATTTTGTGAAAATAAATTGTATTTGGACAGAAGACAAAGGCTATAAGCAGAGACTGCAAAAGACTGTAAAACGAATAAAGACTATTAAAGTATTTAATAAAATTCAATAGAAGTGATCATAAAAGATTTTATTCTTAGTCGAATTTGGTAAAATCTCGCGAGAGTGAATTAGCCGCTAATGAAAAAATTTTTCTTGGCCAAAATGTCAACCGGCAAACGCTTGGCTAAGCGTTCGATTATCGGAATGCGGGTGTGTGCACTCTCCGAAGATGGTTTCTATTATCCCGGCCGTGTCCATGCCGTCAAAACACCGGCTTCTCCCCGGGACAATCAGAATTGCATAAATCTCACGCCCAACACTCGCTACTCGGTCCGCTTTGATTCGAACCCGATATTCGGCTCGCACCGCCGCAGCATCTACGAGTTCAGCTGCTTGGAATTGATCGGCGACGGCTTTGGCAGCATCATTGATGTCAAGCTCAAGCCGGAACAGAAAATCTACGTCACACACAATGGTCGCGAAACATGCGGCAATGTCGTCGAACACGACATTCTGATGGACGAAGTTTCCATTCAGATCCAGGAAAAGGCTGGCGAGGTGAGTTTTGTTAAATTAAATTAATTTCATTCTTTTTGTCAATTGCTGCTATATTGCCTTAAAACGCGTATGACCTCATTCGCTCGAGCGAAGGCGACGAGGATGAAAATTCCGAAAGGAAAAACACGTTAAAAAAATGTCGATTGCGTGCAGCCTTGAAAAAGCTACGCGATGACGAAAGAAGCTTTTGAAAAAGCTTGTTTGGGTACAAAAACAGCAATCTACGCACTGCCTGACTCGAATACGGAAAAAACATTCGTTTGTGATGATTTTTCCTTGAAAAAATAATGAAACCTCTACGACTTTACATCTAAGCGCATACACACGCGCCGCTCCCTCCCACAGCGCCCCATCGCTTAGATTGTGAATGGAATCGAGAATATGAAAAATGTTTGGCTGTATGAAATGCGGAAGTTTTCGGCCTTAGGAGCTTTTTTGTGTGAGATTTTTCGCTGTTGAAGACGTTTTATCAGCAGATATATCGCAAACAATTAACACGGTGACGGTTCTCGAGTCTTCTCTCACTCAACCCGACACTCAAGGCTGTTCCATTCTATTTTCCGTCGATAAAAGTTACACATTTTTCTTCTTGCGGCTCTCGTCGCTGCCTTTTTTTCGTCGTTAATTCGATTTCAATGACATTACCTTACTCACTATCCGCCGCTTTGCCATTGTGTGAGCGTTCATGGTGCGTGTGGGACTTGTTGTGTGATGATGTATCGGTTATGCTTCCGTTACTCCCACACTGACTTACTCACGTCAAACCCTTTCGCGCCTCGTTCAAGTTCTTCTCACCCCATTTCCATACACGCGCACCTTCTCCACGCTTCGAGCACATTACCACAGCACCGAGGCGGCAAGCCTCGACCGTCTTGAGTGAAGGACGTTTCGCAGCCGATCAAGGCAAAAGCCATTCAGATTAATGTTACAACATGTAAATGGAATTCCGTGTGATCTCTTTGCACACAACACTACGGTCGGTGTGTTTGTGTGTTGGAGTGGCTCCATCGAAAAATGACATTGAAACTTAATTTCAGAGCTTCTGTTTTTTTCTATTTAATTAAAGCGGTTATGTACAGTTCCGACGGGCTGTTCACTAAAGCCTATTACGTAATTCAGCTGAGCGCAAAAAGCACTTTGAATGCTGGCCGCTTTTGATGGCATTCCACACCGAGAGCCGCGAGAACTATTTTCTATATTGATTTCATTGAAACGCCGACGACGAGAACGAATCCTCCTTCGAACATCAATGAGATCACATGAGACTCTGAAGTAAACAAAATATAAAAACATCATCAATCGTCATCGTCAGACGTCTGTTTGGGGCAAAAAGCACACACTTCGCGGCCTCAAAATACGTAAATTAATACGCCAGATATTGAGTTTTCTTCTTCACAAATCAAACGAGCAGAAAAATGCTTGATGTTGCCATTTGTCGAGAACTACGAGAAAAAATGTGCTGCGAATAAGAAGAAATGAGAAAACACGTCTTTTGGGGAACTTCTTGGCCTGGATCACTTGCGATCGTTGGCAGAATTTCAGAAGAACAGTTTTTTCTTCTTCCTTCTCTCTCTCTCTTGCTCGAGCGAAGTCGACAAAACGTAAAACGCAAAAAAAAAACTCTGTCGTCATCACTAGAAGCTTCGATATCACGAAAAAATTGCTTTTCGGTGCCGAAAAGTTTTGTTTACCTTGCCCTTCGACGCTTCTGCGCTCACCAAGCGCCCCAACATTCTCCGAAAAAGCACATTTTCCGACTCGTGACAAGCTTTTTTGCGTAGTAATTTTTTACGCACGAAGAGGAAAATTTTGTCAGAGAAAAATATTTGTCTTGTTATCGTCGCGCATTTTCCCGCACCCGCAGAACTTAGTCGTTGTGCGTCTGAGAAAAAATGGCAAAATTGCACCCCAGACCGAGAAGATAATAAACAGAGAAAGAGAAGTGCGTATAACGTAACCACTCTAACTAAAAGTGATGAGAAAGGAAAACAAGCAATAAGTTATAACACGGCGCGCAATCACGCATGAAAAAAATCACAAGAAGAAAGGGAAAATGTGTCATAACTAGCATGAAGCTATGACCCACTTTAAACCTCGCCCCAACCAGCCCTCGAACATTCTTCGGATCTTTACCTTTGCTAAAAAATCTTGTTTCAAGCCGCTGACTTTGTAAGTGCGGCGAGAGGTGAATTACAAACCACGCAAATGTTAAATTGCTTTCAAGTCGCGAACTAAAACATCAAAACGGGGCTCCAATCAATCGCCTTTTGGATTTTTTTTCTACAAAATTGGAGAAAAAAAAACAGCCAAGAAAACTTTAAAGCAACACAGAAATGGCTTTAAAGTGTTACAAGGTAATTTTAGTCATTCACGAAAATTATGCAACACAAAATCTACGCGCGCGAAAAAAACTAAAGTAACAAGTTAGGGCACCATTGGCAACTAGGTCACGCCGAAAAAATGCAATGCTGTTGCACATTTTCGCGTTTTTCACCGAGTCTTGTTAAATAGTTTCTTGTTGTGTTTCGGGGGCGATTAAATCTGACTTGCGGCAGAAATTTTGCCAAGTGTGACCTCAATAGTTGTGCTTTTTCATCGCTCGACACTTCCCCGCCCATGCCGGCCGCCATCGCTTCTCGAAACAGCTGCAATGTCTCATAGAAATATATCGAATAAGTGTTTTTGCTACAAAAAAAAACTATTTTTAATTAAATTAATGAAAGGTTTTTTTGCGCGCAGCTTTGAATTGATATTGAAACAAAATTGCAATAAAAGCGCAGCTTGTCGCAGCCGTTTACGGTGGATGTGATCATTGAGAAGTTGATCATTGTTTGCTATTCAGTGTCCATCACATTGACATAAAATGCGATGGGAACCAAGAAAAAAGCGAAGGCCTTCGAATGTCTTTAAAAGTGGTGTCCACTAATGACGACGTCGGTGAGGTCATAAAATTCCAGGAATTGTTGACGAGCCTTCAAAAACCACATTTCATGACAAATCTTCTGAGAACTGCAACGACTCAGTAATAACTCGACCACGCAATGATCGATGTTTATGAGATTTCCCAGCGAGATCTTCGACAGATGAACAATCGATTTGTAAACGAAGTTTTGGTGGAGAAGACAGCAGATTCCCGGCAACAACACTTCTCAGTTACTTGCAAGTTTCATGCTCGGTTGTGGTCATCATAGATGTTTCTATCGCTCGAAAAGCAGCGAAAAAAGAAAATGAAACGAAAGAAATTGAATTTTATTCGGAGAAGAAGAAGAAGACGATGTAAAGGCGGAAAGAAGAAGAAAAGACTTGTGTTTGGTAGGGAACGAATAAAAAACGCGAAAAGTAACGGTGAAGCAAGTCTTTGTTATTTAATGAGCTTTTAGACAGATGCGCAAAATAACAAAAAGAAACGAGTTAAGGCTTCGCGTTCCGATGATGTCATCTGAGTTAATTATTGCCTGATTGTCGTACTTCAGCATCTTTCAACTGTCAAAAACTTCACAGATCTCGCCCGCGAATTACGAATCAAAATGTATGGTTTTACAGAAAAATGAGGTAAAAAAAATTTGCCATCGTGATTTCGCTTTAACATCATCGGAGATGTTTATGGAAAGACAAGAAAGAAAAGTAATAAGTTCCTGCACGTGTGTGCGTATCAAACGGTTGTTTTCCTCTTGTCTTATAAGGCAATAGAGCTGGTTGCTGGCTGCTGCTGATCATTCTTCTTTTTGCCGTTATCTATTAGTGAAATTATAGTTCTTTCTGAGAAGAGTGTTCATGAACTCATGACTCGCGGGTCTCCCATGCGAGAAATTTAATAATCCTGAGAACAATGGATCGATGAATGCAAAAGGTTGATCAAGCTTCTCCGCTTCGAAGCGGATTAGAAAGGGACGAAGAAGACCTGTGGACCAGGGACGAGCTTATTGTGGCCCTTGAAAAACCGATTTGGATAAGAGACGTTCACTACAAAGGTCTTTGCTTAAGTTGTCTCTGCTCACACAATGTTTTCAAAAAACTATGAATTCTCTGTGCGTTTGATTGATGAACCCCCAGCCAAACTCAATTTATCTCAATTCTCTCCATTGTGTTCATTTCACATCATTGCATCTACCTGGTGCAGACGGTTTTCTGTTTTACACCATCTTTGTGTGTACTCCAGCAAGGCATGAAAACTAATCGAAGTGAAATTATGATTACAACGTCATGTTCGGAGGAAGTGTAATGGATTGATTTGTTTCTGCAATTAAAAAAACATCCATCAAATGACCATTTCGCCATTACTTTGATCGCCCAGCATGGCAATTCATTAGCTGGAGCCTGACGCGAATTTTTAATTACAATCCGACTCTCCGACATTAGTTTCTCAAGAATAAAAAAGAGATCATAAAGCAAAGCAAGGTCCATTAATGCGATAACGGAGTTGGCGTTGGAAGAAGAACAAAAAAATTGAGTTGAGTAAGAAATGTGAAACAGCTGTGTGCAGATGTGGGAGCGGTTACAATGGATAGTGATGAGAAAACAAACGCAAAAACGAGCTTACATCGCCACCACTTTCAGTTATCACTTTTTGGAATAAATTTCCATGTCAATTGTGGTTGAACGGCGAAAGAAGAAGCAAAAACATCATAGAAATGAGAAGTTTGCTCGTTTGGAGATGTAATAAATAATTTTTCTAAATGGGTCAAACGAAATCACCGAACACGCTTCGAATTTCAAACAAGCAACACAAATGCGACGATAGCTTAAGTGACGTCGCAGCAGCGTCCTTGTGATCGCTTGGAAGGTGGAATGCTTAAAACATCTCCTCATTTCACAATCTTCTACGTATGTTTCTTTATGGCCGGGGATTTGCGTGTTTCTCTTTCACAATCCAGTGATTACCCGATGTGGAATGGAACACGTTTTTCGCGTGTAATTTTCCGTTCGAAGAAGCTTTTCTTGCCTCAAGACTTTCAACTGACGAGTGTATTTGCACTTGAGATATGCAATTTTTACCGCTGCGCAAAACGCCGAGTGAGAACGAACACAACAAGAAGCGGGAATAATTGTCGGCTGTGGAGTCCGCGTGGCCTGTTGCTGAGTGTACAATAATTACGGCCTATGGTCAACTCGCCTAAATGCGATGCCGTGTGATTGCAATCATTCTATCCGCCGCTGTCTTCTTAATCACCCGTTTCTTCTCGGTAAAGTTCCGGCATTTTTGAGGCTTGTCTTGTGCTTGGGAATTTCCGAAGCATTGGCACATTTCAATGGTGAAATATCTTGACATTGCTGCTGTCTAAAGTCTGACCGTAAATTATTGAGCACATAAACAATTCGATGCAAAATCTTCCTACGCGAACAGTTCACAGCGATAGCCGTGAAGGCGCACAATGATTCCACGAAAAGTGTAATTAACTGGTCGTTTCTGACGTCACCGTCAGTTGTTTACGACACTCGGCTCGTCGCTACTACGTCGGAAGCATCGCGGATGATTCAGCTGCGTAGATTCATATTGACACTCCCCCTTATCAGTGACGCGTGCAATTGTTGGGGGAAAACCATGTGATGTTGACCGACGGATGGAGAAGCTAGAACAAAGAAAACGGACGTTGTCGAAGCGAGCCGGTGAGAAATCTTATCAAAATCAAACCTTGAAATGTGTGACTTCGTTATCAGCGGCAAGGTTAACATACGCGAACTGCTTGAAGGCCATCGCGTAGTCGTCACTCAGATTAATGTGATAATTTTTTTTCGGCAAATATCGCAATTTTTTATAGTGTCTCGCGCTGAAGCCCTCCGCTCTGAATAGTTCGCTCAAATTTTGACTCAAAACTTGCCGGCACAGCACTCAGCCGGCATTTTATATTTTCATCTTCTTCTTTCAACCCGGCTTTCGTGCGTTTATCGCTTTCAATTGAAGCTGGAGCTTTCTGAGAGAAAATTAAGAAAATAATGAAAACAGTTACAAGAAAATTAAAAAGCCGAAAATTTATGATTATAATTCCATTTCAGGCGTTCTCATTCCATTCAAAACGAATCAGAATGTGCCATCGTCTCCGCAGCGTGTGGTTCACTCCACAATAAAAACGAGATTTTTTTGGAGCTTAAGAAATTGAAACTTCGAATCACAACTGACAAAGCTGTTTTTTGACGGCTCGTTATGATCGGACCGTAGAAAAAGCCCCGACGCTTTGGTAGTCAGCCGCTGCCTCACATAAACATGGCTACAAAGTATGAAACATC
This sequence comes from Belgica antarctica, assembly GCA_000775305.1. NCBI lineage: Eukaryota > Metazoa > Arthropoda > Insecta > Diptera > Chironomidae > Belgica > Belgica antarctica. Next base: position 38,068 of record JPYR01000341.1, read on the forward strand.
CATAAAACGATAGTTATAGTAACGGGAAAGAAATAACAACGGCAAGTGAGCGACAGAGAAAGAAGTAAAAAAACTTTCTCCTCTATTTCTTCTCTATTTTTTTGACGAGTTTTAATTTTCATCGCGGACTTAGGCAATACTTTTACGCCTAGTTGGGCTTCAACAATACAAATATCGGAAATATGCGATTGGAATTTCATTAACATGAGTAGCGATTCAAGAAACTCGCAGTTTCGCTTTGCTTTGATTTGCCTTGCCTTGCGCTTCTAAGCGCATCCAACTTTCCCATGTTTTTTCCAACAATACTTCGAGAGTGTAAAAAATTACCATGCTAACAATGAGAAAATTCACGTCGATTGTTGTTCCGACAAGCAGGATTTTTTCCGCGAACGCTTGGGAAGCGGAAAAGCGCCAAGGAAATTCGCATGTAAGCTTTTGCTATCGAATAATCGAGTGACATTCCTGAAAGTTACCACCCACGCATTGCAAGCTGTGACTTAATAATGCACCGCCCTTTCAAAACGCCTGCTTAAGTGCATTCATTGCAAAACAATTCCAGCGTTATTGCCAGATCAAGACAAAGCTTTAGAATTAGTCACATTTTAGTAATTGTTATTGCATTCAAATATATTGTGAATTCAAATCAGGAGAACAAAAAGATAATTGCGAAAAATTATTATTCTCGAGAAACCACAAATCTTGCACAAATCAATTTCAAACGAAAAAACTATTGTGAACTTCCATTCGATGTATTGAATTAAGTTTGCACACGAAAGAAGTGAAACAAAAATGCTAATTAATTTTAAAAAGCACTTTAAGTAACTATGCACCAATCCTTAGAATTGACTGGAGCAGAGGCGGGCTTGAGTGAACTTTAAGTTTTTATCATATTTATGTTTTTCAAAAGGTCGCGAAGCTTTACAACCTCAAACATTTCAAGTTCCAATTCATTTCGAAACCTGAAAAACAAGCTTCAAACTTTCAATTTTCAATTCGAAGACCTTTGCGACCCCTCAAGACCTTTCTGGCCGCGAGTTTCAATTTTCCACTGTTTTTCCAGCTCGGAAAGTTTGTTGTTGGCAATCTAATTCAAGTTGCATTATGTAATTTTTAGTCAATTTTTTCAATCTGTTATGCATTGAAAATAATTTTGAAAGTAATATTCAACACAAAAGCCAATTGCGGAAGAAAAAAGCCAAAGTTTTGAGGCTGAAAATTGATTGGATTTTGTAACGAAAGATAAATTTGGAACGCTGATGACGAATTGACATCGTTTCGAGGGCTTAAGAAGTCTCCGGCTTCAATTGGCTGACTTTGTTTCGTCAACAATGTTCAAGGCGTAGCAACAGGGCACCGAGAAACCTTTTCTTGGACTTTAATTGTCGAGCCCATTCGTTGCACCAGCAGCACTGGATAATAACGAACAATTACAGGCGAAGTTGACTGTGAACAGCGTCAATCCTTTCCCATCGACGCCGACGAAATGATTTACTCAAGTTTAAACTTGTTTCATTCGTTTCTCGGTGCAAACACAAAATCACAGACCCAGTTTGTACGTGTTTGTTGCAATTCTGAAATTGTTTTTCCTGTTTTGCGGCCACGACAGGCTATAATTAATCATACTTAAGGCAATGAAAATATGATTTCACATGAAAGGCAAAATATTAGGCCATGATCACCGCACAGCGCTCGCGCTCGGTATCCTGAACATAACAAAGTTGTGCAACTGACAATTGTCTCATTGTAAAGCGTCATGATATTCACGAAAAAAAGCGAAACCAGCAAAACGCGTTTAAAGTTGATCTTGTGAGAGTTTGAAAGCGATGCTTTGTTATCGGTGGCCTGATTAATTCCGCCGGTCGGCTGGTCCATGCCATAACAGTTGTTTTCTCATCAAACATCTCGTAGAGGCAACTGATTCAAACGAGAAAATTAATTTAATTTTTTTTGGAGAACACAAAGTCGACTTTTACTTTTACTTTCCATTGAACGCCGCTGTTAACTCCTCTTTCTCTTCCACGTTACTTTTACTACCACGTTTTGAGATTATGTTTGCTAATTTCCAGGCCGCGCGGAAAAATATTTCTTCGCGCCCTGTTAAAGATGAAAATTTATCAAATACTTGGTGCGTGATCTAAAAAACCTGCCAGCAGTGACTGACAGCCGCCCGTCACCTAATTTTATTCGCAAAAATCCACGTAATCGTGCCGATTTCGTTTGCTTACACTTTTCACGAATGACTAACCGTTACCAAACTGCATGTGCTCCATCGATTTATGTGCGAAATGCTGTTCAAAACATCAGCTCGAGTTGTCTGACAATTAATGTGCAATCTAATTAATTGAAATTCAGCGTTAGCGTCGGCTTTAAAGCCACTAAAGTTGCAGCAGCATGAAAGCAATATCTTTGCCGCATAGCGCATTTTCAATGGCTAATCTATCAGTTGCGGTGGAATCAACGCGCAAGCGGCAAATGTTTAGTTAGCGGTAGTTTTATTCCACTATTTACGCCTGTATTGTTTGTCCTCAATTTGAACGACTTTGCTGTTGCTGCTGGTTTTTCTTTCTTACTCGCTTTTGCCTTCATCCAAAGCTGGTTTCGACTAATTCAGATGAGAGAAATAAAGAAAAACATAGAAAAATAATCGAAATAGCGAAGCCAGGCGCATTTTACGACACACAAGATTCGAATGTTCACTTCAAAGGCTTTTCTTTCGCAAGAGAAATTTATCATTGTCGAATGCATTCTTGCCAACCACCACATCATGGAGATTTCAGCGGAGATGAAAATCTTGTTCTTGTGATTGATGTACTTGAAAGCTCGCTCTTAAGCAGCCAGTAGAAAAATGGCGCCGGGATGGACGTAAACGTTTTGAAAACACGACAGACGTTTAAGCTGACAAGCAAAACCCATTTCCCTGTTTGCTGTCCGCTAAAGAAGCACACAAGTCTTGGAATGGGGCTACGAGCAGGCACGTCAGGTTTGTTGAGCTGATTTCCGGGAGAACTAACTGATGAGTTTGCCGGTGTCAATTAGAAATTTGATGGAAACTTCAAAAGACCTGGCATTTACCGGCTTAAGTCACGTGACTGCCGTGAAGACTATTTTAATTAACTTTCAAGATTAAATTCCATTTATTTTTACTTCATTTACGTTATTGCGGTAGCGACTCATAGGTTGGAATTTGGCACTGCATGGAAGGCGCGCGAAGACGACAAAAGTGTTTTTGACGAGTGGGGCGCTGTGGAATGTGAAATCGGTTTTAATATGAAATTTATTGAGCCGGGCTGTAAAAGCTCGCGCAACAACAAAAGCGCCAATCTCACAACTTTAATTTCTTTATGTAATAATTCCGGCTTCTTTCTCTTTCCCACTCCGGCATTTTAATGCCGCGCATACATGTGAGTCGAGGGCACTTAAGCCGCTATGCATTTAAATCACTTTTCACAATTGAGTGTTTGTTGCTATGCAATCCAGTTTTAATGTTTCTCTATTTCGTTCAGTTCTACTCCCAATTGTTAACTTTATCATAATTTATTTGAAATTAAAAACATAAAAAACCAATTTTATCTTTTTTCGTTTGCCGGCATTAAAAAGCAGCTCGAAGCGTCGTCATTGACCCAATAATCATTTCGGCTTCTGGCAAAAGTCGAACTTTGAAAAGCAGTCGCTCGCTCCACCGAACTATGCAATGCTTACAGCAATTAAGATTGTAGTGAAGCGATGTAACCAATTGAGAAATGAAAAGCTTGCACATGTGTGCAGTTCCGAGTTTTATTAATATGAATGACCTAATTCACTTTAATTAACTGCTCTAAGTAGAATCTTTGAAGCGCAGTTTTGCTGACTTTTGTGGATTTAACTTTTGACTGTAATCAGGTCATTATCGGGACATAAAACGATAATCTTTTATGACTCTATCAGTCATCGCTGGGTTTACGATCAATTACGCTGATTTGACGGGAACCCTCGGCTGTTTACTTATGATTGGTTCATTAAAATGCTACGAAATTAGGGATGACTCGTAAGAACATCAAATTTCACACATAATCATTTCAATAATTGATCGATGATTACACACTTTGCAATTGCACAAATCATTTGCTAATTCCAATGACGATGACTGCGTTATTGACGGTGAACTTCAAATCAATGTAAATTCATTGAAATGCAATCTGTATTCAGCTGACTGTCACTTATTACGACTGAAGTAACCCGGAAAATCTTGAACAACTCGCTTCTTCAAATTTCAAAATTTCCGATCATCAACTTCATCGCCTTCGAGTCGAAAGGCGTGCAAGGTAAAATTGGCCAATGCTTTGATTGGCCGTGAAACTGCTGATGTGTCTTCTGAAGCTGGTAGTCAACTCTCTGCATTAACAAAAACTTCCGCGACTGGTAAAATAAAATTCTTACACCTCGGACAAGTACTGCTTGCCCCTAGTTCGACAATTTTCATATCAATTAAACTCAATTTCGTTAGCAAAGGCATTTTAGAGGTTAATTCATTGAACGTATTGTGCAATATGTGCGTTTGTATGTTGTCGTTTTTCGTTTTCATTCCGCGGCTTGGCATGGTGGCATTTCAAACTTACATATGATAGCTGTTCTGCCTCAATTGAATCATGAAGTGAACAGCTGCCTTGCTTCAAATCTCGCGCGACTCTTTTTCTAATGCTGATCGTAGTAAATCTCTGTGGATGTTGGATAAAGTAGGTCACCTCCTTAGATGCAGTAATGCCAAAGCAAGTTTACGAAATAACAACAGTGAAGACAGCAAGAGTGCAACAAAAAGTGAATCTTACATAAACAGTAGAAGGCAGCACTTGGTTTTCTGTGAGTTTAAATTAAATTTGAAAACGAGATGACGGCGAAGAAGAAAAAGATGGAGAATGAAGAAATCAAAACGCTGCCTTGTTTGTCGAGTGGGCGCAGTGTTGAAGCTTGTAAACTCCCCAAAACAGCTCACAAACAAATCAATCAGGGAAGTTGGTCTAGAAAATTTCATGATTTTTGACACCGGAAATTGGCTTCGAGACCAGAAGTCGACGTGGCGTGCCTTTTCGCCCAAACTTTCGTGTCATTTCTTAGTGCCGCTTCCTGTTGGTGTCGAAAAAAAACCCGCCCAACTCACACGCCAAATGTTTGCTTAACATAGAAAACAATAAAGGCAAAGTAAATTGCTGTGTTGGTACAACACGACGACGCTCAAGTATGGAAATCA